>CM038141.1:413805691-414105789 GCA_021437245.1 Aegilops speltoides | reverse complement strand
TGTGTTCTACTCGTGCAAGACATCAAACCATAAAACCTAGGCTCGGATGCCTTTGTTGGGGAGCGTAGTAATTTCAAAAATTTCCTCGCACCGCAAGATCATGGTGATGCATAGCGAGAGGAAGAGTGTTGTCTCGTACCCTCGTGAGCCGAAGCGGGCGTTCTGGCGTAGAGGAAGTAGTCGTCATGCGTTCTCCTCGCGATCAACCGATCCTAGCGCCGTTACTCCGGCGCCTCCGAGTTCTTGACACGCGTACAGCTCGGTGGCGCTCCTCGGGCTCCGATCCAGCGAGCCGGGGAGGAGAGTTTACGTCGGCCTGACGGCGTGGTGGCGATCTTGATGTTCTACCGGCGCGGGGCTTAGCCTAAGCACCGCTATGATATGACCGAGTGGATTATGGTGGAGGGGCACGCACTGCGGCTGAGGAGCGATCTCAGGATCAACTTGTGTGTTCTAGGGTGCCCCCCTGCCCGTATATAAAGGAGCAAGGGGAGGGCGGCTGGCCTAGGAGGCGGCGCCAAGGGGGAGTCCTCCTCCTAGTGGGAGTAGGACTCCCTTTCCTAGTCCAACTAGGAAGGAGGAAGGGGGAAGGAAGGAGAGGGAGGGAGAGAAGGGGGCGCGCCCCTCCTTGTCCTATTCGGACTCCCACAGAAGCCGCGCCACCTCCTAGTGCGCCCTCTCTCTCCCTCTTGGCCCACTAAGGCCCATGCTTCCCGAGGGGGTTCGGTAACCCCTCGGCACTCCGGTTTCTCAAAACTTCCGGAACCTTTCGGTGTCGAATATAGCCGTCCAATATATCAATCTTTATGTCTCGACCATTTCGAGACTCCTCGTCATGTCCGTGATCATATCCGGGACTCCGAACTTCGTCGGTACATAAAAATACTCAAACTCATAATATAACCGTCATCGAAACCTTAAGCGTGCGGACCCTACGGTTCGAGAACAATGTAGATATGACCGAGACACATCTCCGGTCAATAACCAATAGCAGGACCTGGATGCCCATATTGGCTCCTACATATTCTACGAAGATCTTTATCGGTCAGACCGCATAACAACATCGTTGTTCCTTTGTCATCGGTATGTTACTTGCGAGATTCGATCGTCGGTATCAATACCTAGTTCAATCTCGTTACCGGCAAGTCTCTTTACTCGTTCCGTAATACATCATCTCACAGCTAACTCATTAGTTGTAATGCTTGCAAGGCTTAAGTGATGTGTATTACCGAGAGGGCTGAGAGATACCTCTCCGACAACCGGAGTGACAAATCCTAATCTCGAAATCGCCAACCCAACATCGCCTTTGGAGACACTGTAGTACTCCTTTATAATCACCCAGTTACGTTGTGACGTTTGGTAGTACCCAAAGTGTTCCTCCGGCAAACGGGAGTTGCATAATCTCATAGTTATAATAACATGTATAAGTCATGAAGGAAGCAATAGCAAAATACTAAATGATCGTGTGCTAAGCTAACGGTATGGGTCATGTCAATCAGATCATTCAACTAATGATGTGACCTTGTTAATCAAATAACAACTCCTTGTTCATGGTTAGGAAACATAACCATCTTTGATTAACAAGCTAGTCAAGTAGAGGCATACTAGTGACACTCTGTTTGTCTATATATTCACACATGTATTATGTTTCCGGTTAATACAATTCTAGCATGAATAATAAACATTTATCATGATATGAGGAAATATACAATAACTTTATTATTGCCTCTAGGGCATATTTCCTTCAGTCTCCCACTTGCACTAGAGTCAATAATCTAGATCACATCACCATGTGATTCACATCGATAGTTCACATCATCATGTGATTATCACCCATAGTTCACATCGCCATGTGACCAACACCCAAAGGGTTTACTAGATTGATAATCTAGTTCACATCGCTATGTGATTAACACCCAAAGAGTACTAAGGTGTGATCATGTTTTGCTTGTGAGAGTCTTAGTCAGCGGGTCTTTCACATTCAGATCCGTTATGTATTTTGCAATTTTCTATGTCTACAATGCTCTGCTGCGAAGCTACTCTAGCTAATTGCTCCCACTTTCAATATGTATCTAGATCGAGACTTAGAGTCATCGGATCGGTGTCAAAACTTGCATCGGCGTAACCCTTTCGACGAACCTTTTGTCACTTCCATAATCGAAACATATCCTTATTCCACTAAGGATAATTTTGACCGTTGTCGATGATCTACTACTAGATCACTATTGTACTCCTTGCCAAACTTCGGTGCGGGGTATACAATAGATCTGGTACACAACATGGCATACTTTATAGAACCTATGGCCAAGGCATAGGAATGACTTTCATTCTCTTTCTATCTTCTGCCGTGGTCGGGTTTTGAGTCTTACTCAATTTCACACCTTGTAACACGAGGCAAGAACTCTTTCTTTATTTGTTCCATTTTGAACTACTTCAAAATCTTGTCAAGGTATGTACTCATTGAAAAAACTTATCAAGCTTCTTGATCTATCTCTATAGATCTTGATGCTCAATATGTAAGCAACTTCACCGAGGTCTTTCTTTGAAAAACTTCTTTCAAACACTCCTTTGTGCTTTGCAGAATAATTCTACATTATTTCCGATCTACAATATGTCATTCACATATACTTATAGAAATGTTGTAGTGCTCCCACTCACTTTCTAGTAAATCGAGGCTTCACCATAAGTGCATGCAAAACTATATGCTTTGATCAACTCATCAAAGCGTATATTCTAACTCGAGATGCTTGCACCAATCCATAGATGGATCATTTGGAGCTTGCACACTTTGTTAGCTCCTTTGGATCGAAAAACACTACGGTTGCATCATATACAACTCTTCCTCCAGAAAACCATTGAGGAATGCAGTTTTACATCCATTTGCCAAATTTCATAAATTGTGGCAATTGCTAACATGATTGAGACAGACTTAAGCATCGCTTCTGGTTGAGAAAATCTCATTGTAGTCAACATCTTGAACTTTGTCGAAAACCTTTTTGCAACAAGTCGAGCTTTGTAGATAGTAACACTACTATCAGCGTCCGTCTTCCTCTTGAAGATCCATTTATTTTCTATGGTTTGCCGATCATCGGGCAAATCTATCAAAGAATCCATACTTTGTTCTCATACATGGATCATATCTCAGATTTCATGGCCTCAAACCATTTTGCGGAATCTGGGCTCATCATCGCTTCCTCATAGTTCATAGGTTTGTCATGGTCAAGTAACACGACCTCCAGAACAGGATTACCGTACCACTCACAGTGCGGATCTCACTCTGTTTACCTCGAGGTTCGGTAGTAACTTGATCTGAAGTTTTATGATCATCATCATTAACTTCCTCACTAATTGGTGTAGGTGTCACGGGAACCAATTTACTGTGATGAACTACTTTCCAATAAGGGAGCTAATCTGTTACCTCATCAAGTTCTACTTTCCTCCCTCACTTCTTTGAGAGAAATTCCTTCTCTAGAAAGGATCCATTCTTAACAGCGAATGTCTTGCCTTGGATCTGTGATACAAGGTGTACCCAACTGTCTCCTTTGGGTATCCTATGAAGACACATTTCTCCGATTTGGGTTTGAGCTTATCGGGGATGAAACTTTTTCACATAAGCATCGCAGCCCCAAACTTTAAGAAAGCGACAACTTTGGTTTCTTGCTAAACCACAGTTCATATAGTGTCGTCTCAGCAGTTTAGATGGTGCCCTATTTAGCGTGATTGCAGTTGTCTCTAATGCATGATCCCAAAAGCGACATTGGTAAATCGGTAAGAAACATCATAGATTGTCTTGTATCCAATAAAATACGGTTATGACGTTCGGACACACCATTATGATCTGGTGTTCCAGGTGGCATGAATTTGTGAAACTATTCCACATTGTTTTAATTGAAGACCAAACTCGTAACTCAAATATTTGTCTCCGCGATCAGATCATAGAAACCTTATTTTCTTGTCACGATGATTTTCCACTTCACTCTAAAATTCTTTGAACCTTTCAACTATTTCAGACTTATGTTTCATCAAGTAGATATACCCATATCTGCTCAAATCATCTGTGAAGGTCAGAAAATAACGATACCCGCCGCGAGCCTTAACACTCATTGGATCGCATACATCAGTATGTATTATTTCCAATAAGTCACTTGCTCGCTCCTTTATTCGGAGAGCGGAGTCTTAGTCATCTTGCCCATGAGGCATGGTTACAAGCATCAAGTGATTCATAATCAAGTGATTCCAAAATCCCATCGGCATGGAGTTTCTTCATCGCTTTACCAATATGACATAAGCGGCGATTGCCACAAATAAGTTGCACTATCATTATTAACTTTGCATCTTTTGGTTTCAATATTATGAATATGTGTCTCACTACGATCGAGATCCAATGAAACATTTTCATTGGGTGTGTAATCATATAAGGTTTTATTCATGTAAACAGAACAACAGTTTATTCTCTTACTTAAATGAATAACCGTATTGCAATAAACACGATCAAATCATATTCATGCTCAACGCAAACACCAAATAACATTTATTTAGGTTCAACACTAATCCCGAAAGTATAGGGAGTGTGCGATGATGATCATATCAATCTTGAAACTACTTTCAACACACATCGTCACTTCACCCTTAACTAGTTTCTGTTTATTCTGCAACTCCCATTTCGAGTTACTACTCTTAGCAACTGAACCAGTACCAAATACCGAAGGGTTGCTATAAACACTAGTAAAGTACACATCAATAACATGTATATCAAATATACCTTTGTTCACTTTGCCATCCTTCTTATCCACCAAATACTTGGGGTAGTTACGCTTCCGATAACGGTGCCTTTGCGGTAGAAGCACTTAGTCTCGGGCTTAGGTCGGACTTGGGCTTCTTCACTTGAGCGACAACTTGCTTGCCGTTCTTCTTGAAGTTCCTTCTATCCCTTTGCCCTTTTCTTGAAACTAGTGGTCTGTTAACCATCAACACTTGATGTTCTTTCTTGATTTCTACCTTCATCGATTTCATAATCATGAAAAACTGGGAATCATTTTCATCATCCCTTGCATACTATAGTTCATCACGAAGTTCTACTAACTTGGTGATGGTGACTAAAAAATTACATCAATCACTATCTTATCGGAAGATTAACTCCCACTTGATTCAGCGATTGTAATACCCAGACATTACGAGTATGTGCTCCTTGTGAACTATTCTCCTCCATCTTGCAGCTATAGAACTTATTGGAGACTTCATATCTCTCAATCCGGGCATTACATTGGAATATCAACTTCAATTCTGGAACATCTCATATGCTCCATGGCGTTCAAAAGCGTCGTTGAAGACCGGTTCTAAGCCGTAAAGCATGGCACTTGAACTATAGAGTAGTCATCAGCTTTGCTCTGCAGAGCGTTCTTAGCGTCGTGAGTTGCATCGGCGGCGGGCTGGCACCTAGCGGTGCATCCGGGGCGTAACTCTTACGTGCAGCAATGAGGATAATCCTCGAGATTACGGACCCGATCCGTGTAATTGCTACCATCATCTTTCAACTTTGCTTTCTCAAGGGCATTAAAATTCAGCGGAACAACAGCACGAGCCATCTATCTACAAACAAACATAGACAAGCAAGATACTATCGGGTACTAAGTTCATGATAAATTTAAGTTCAATTAATCATATTACTTAGAACTCCCACTTAGATAGACATCTCTCTAGTCATCTAAGTGATCACGTGATCAAATCCACTAAACCATAACCGATCATCACGTGAGATGGAGTAGTTTTCAATGGTGAACATCTTATGTTGATCATATCTACTATATGATTCACGCTCGACCTTTCGGTCTCCGTGTTCGAGGCCATATCTGCATATGCTAGGCTCGTCAAGTATAACTTGAGTATTCTGCGTGTGCAAAACTGGCTTGCACCGTTGTAGATGGACGTGAGAGCTTATCACACTCGATCATCACGTGGTGTCTCGGCACGACGAACTTTGGCAGCGGTGCATACTCGGGAGAACACTACTTGATAATTTTAGTGAGAGATCATCTTAAAATGCTACCGTCAATCAAAGCAAGATAAGATGCATAAAGGATAAACATCACATGCAATCAATATAAGTGATATGATATGGCCATCATCATCTTGTGCTTGTGATCTCCATCTCCGAAGCACCGTCGTGATCACCATCGTCACCGGTAGCGACACCTTGATCTCCATAGTAGCATCGTTGTCGTTTCGCCATCTATTGCTTCTCGACTATCGCTACCGCTTAGTGATAAAGTAAAAGCAATTACTGAGCGTTGCATTTCATACAATAATCGACAACCATATGGCTCCACCGATTGCCGATAACCGGTTACAAAACATGATCATCTCATACAATAAAATATAGCATCACGTCTTGACCATATCACATCACAACATGCCCTGCAAAAACAAGTTAGGCGTCCTCTACTTTGTTGTTGCAAATTTTACGTGGCTGCTACGGGCTTAAGCAAGAACCAATCTCACCTACGCATCAAAACCACAGCGATACTTCGTCAAATAGACTCGCTTTAACCTTCTCAAGGACGGGCGTAGCAATACTCGGTTCAACTAAAGTTAGAGAGCAGACACCGCCGGTCACCTTTAAGCACGAGTGCTCGTAGCAGTGAAACCAGTCTCGCGTAAGCGTCTGGCGTAATGTCGGTCCGGGCCGCTTCACCTCACAATACCGCTGAACCAAGATATGACATGCTGGTAGGTAGTATGACTTGTATCGCCCACAACTCACTTGTGTTCTACTCGTGCAAAACATCAAACCATACCATGATCTTGCTTTACTTTTCACTAAGCGGTAGCGATAGTCGTAGAAGCAATAGATGGCGTAGACGACAACGATGCTACGATGGAGATCAAGGTGTCGCGCGGTGGCGATGGTGATCACGGCGGTGAGCCGGAGATGGAATCACAAGCACAAGATGATGATGGCCATATCATATCACTTATATTGATTGCATGTGATGTTTATCCTTTATGCATCTTATCTTGCTTTGATTGGCGGTAGCATTTTAAGATGATCTCTCACTAAAATTATCAAGTAGTGTTCTCCTAAGTATGCACGTTGCCAAAGTTAAATCGTCTTAGAGACACCCCACGTGATGATCGGGTGTGATAAGCTCTCGTCCATCTACAGCGGGTGCAAGCCAGTTTTGCACCGCAGAATACTCGAGGTTATACTTGCGAGCCTAGCATATGCGAGATATGGCCTCGGAACACGGAGACCGAAAGGTCGAGCATGAATCATATAGTAGATATGATCAACATAAGATGTTCACCATTGAAAACTACTCCATCTCACGTGATGATTGGTTATGGTTTAGTGGATTTGGATCACGTGATCACTTAGATGACTAGAGATGTCTGTCTAAGTGGGAGTTCTTAAGTAATATGATTAATTGAACTTAAATTTATCATGAACTTAGTACTGATAGTATCTTGCTTGTCTATGTTTGTTTGTGGATAGATGGCTCGTCTTTGTTGTTCGTTGAATTTTAATGTGTTCCTTGAGAAAGCAAAGTTGAAAGATGATGGTAGCAATTACGGACTGGGTCCGTAACTTGAGATTATCCTCATTGCTGCACGAAGAGTTATGTCTGGATGCACCGCTAGGTGCAGAGCTCTTCTTGATGCAAATGCGACGTTAGAACGTCTGGCGAGAAAAGCTGATGAATACTCTATAGTTTAGTGTGCCATGCTTTACGGCTTAGAACCGGGTCTTCAACGGCGTTTTGAGCGTCATGGAGCATATGAGATGTTCCACGAGTTGAAGTTGATATTCCAACAGAATGCGGATTGAGAGATATGAAGTCTCAATAAGTTCTATAGCTGCAAGATGGAGGAGAATAGTTACGTCGGTGAGCACATACTCGGAATGTCGGGTATTACAATCACTTGACTCAGCTGGGAGTTAATCTTCCGGATGATTGTGTCATTGATGAATTCTTCAATCACGCCACCAAGCTACAAAGGCTTCGTGATGAACTATAATATGCAAGGGTTAGTAAAGACTATGCAGAGCTCTTACGCAATGCTAAAGGCTGCGGAGGTAGAAATCAGAAGGAGCATCAAGTGTTGATGGTCAATAAGACCACTAGTTTCAAGAAGAAAGGCAAAGGGAAGAAGAAGGAACTTCAAGAAGAACAACAAGCAAGTTGCTGCTCGGGAGAAAAACCCAAGTCTGGACCTAAACCTGGCGAGTGCTTCTACTACAAACAAACTGGTCCTTTGGAAGCGGAACTGCCCCAAGTATTTGGCGGATAAGAAGGATGGCAAGGTGAACAAAGGTATATGTGATATACATGTTATTGATGTGTACCTTACTAGAGCTCGCATAGCACACAGGTATTTGATCTGGTTACATTGCTAATATTTGCAACTCGAAGCAGGGGACTACGGATTAGCGAACAACGGCAAAGGGCGAGGTGGCGATCTTGCGTGGGAAATGGTTCCAAAGTCGATGTGATCGCGGTCGACACGCTACCTCTACATCTACCTTCGGGATTAGTTTTAGACCTAAATAATTGTTATTTGGTGCTGCGTTGAGCATGAACATTATATCTGGATATTGTTTGATGCGAGACGGTTATTCATTTAAATCGAGAGAATAATGGTTGTTCTATTTATATGAGTAATATCTTTTATGGTCATGCACCCTTGAAGAGTGGTCTATTTTGATGAATCTCGATACTAGTGATACACATATTCATAATGTTGAAGCCAAAAGATGCAGAGTTGATAATGATAGTGCAACTTATTTGTGGTACTTGCCGTTTAGGTCATATCGGTATAAAGCGCATGAAGAAACTCCATACCGATGGACTTTTGGAGTCCTTGATTATGAATCACTTGGCACTTGCGAACCGTGCCTCATGGGCAAGATGACTAAAACCCGTTCTCGGTACTATGGAGAGAGCAACAGATTTGTTGGAAATCATACATCTGAGATGTATGTGGTCCGATGAATGTTGAGGCTCGTGGCGGATATCGTTATTTTCTCACCTTCACAGATGATTTAAGCATATATGGGTATATCTACTTAATGAAACATAAGTCTGAAACATTTGAAAAGTTCAAAGAATTTCAGAGTGAAGTTGAAAATCATCGTAATAAGAAAATTAAATTTCTACGATCTGATCGTGGAGGTGAATATTTGAGTTCTGAGTTTGGTCTACATTTGAAACAATGCGGAATAGTTTGCAACTCACGCCACCGGAACACCACAGCGTAATGGTGTGTCGAGCGTCATGTCGCACTTTACTAGATATGGTGCGATCTATGATGTCTCTTACAGATTTACCGCTATCGTTTTGGGGTTATGCTCTTGAGGCGGCCGCATTCACCTGAATAGAACACCGTCAAAATCCGTTGAGGCGACACCTTATGAACTATGGTTTAGCAAGAAACCAAAGTTGTCGTTTCTCAAAGTTTGGGGATGCGATGCTTATGTGAAAAAGCTTCAACCTGATAAGCTCGAACCCAAATCGAATGTGTCTTCATAGGATACCCAAAGGAGGCAGTTGGGTACACCTTCTATCACAGATCCGAAGGCAAGACATTTGGTGCCAGAATGGATCCTCTCTAGAGAAGGAGTTTCTCTCGAAAGAAGTGAGTGGGAGGAAAGTAGAACTTGATGAGGTAATTGTACCTTCTCCCTTATTTGAAAGTAGTTTGTCGCGAAACCGGTTTCGAAACATCTACACCAAATAGTGAGGAAGTTGATGATGTTGATCATGAAACTTGAGATCAAGTTACTCTGAGAACCTCGTAGATCAACGAGTAAGATCCGCACCGAGTGAATACGGTAATCCTGTTACGGAAGTCATGCTACTAGATCATGATGAACCTCACGAACTATGAAGAAGCGATGGTGAGCCCAGATTCATAAAATGGCTTGAGGCCATGAAATCGAGATGGGATCCATGTATGAAAACAAAGTATGGACTTTGGTTGACTTGCGAGGGTCGACAAGCAATAGAAAACAAGTGGATCTTCAAGAAGAAGGCGGCAGCGGTAATGTAGCTGTCTACAAAGCTCGACTTATCGCAAAGGGTTTCAGACAAGTTCAAGGGATTGACTACGATGAGACCTTCTCACCCGTGGCGATGCTTAAGTCTGTCGAATCATGTTAGCAATTGCGCATTTTATGATTATGAAATTTGGCAAATGGATGTAAAGCTGCATTCTGAATGGATTTCTAGAAGAAGAGTTGTATATGATACAACCAGAAGGCTTTATCGATCCAAAGGAGCTAACAAAGTGTGCAAGCTCCAGCGATCCATTTATGGACTCGTGCAAGCATCTCGGAGTTGGAATAAGCGCTTTGATAGTGTGATCAAAGCATTTGGGTTCATCTGAGACTTTTGGAGAAGCTTTGTATTTACAAGAAAGTGAGTGGGAGCTCTGTAGCATTTACGATATTATATGTAGATGACATATTACTAATCGGAAATGATATAGAATTCTGGATAGCATAAAGGGATACTTGAATAAGAGTTTTTCAATGAAAGACCTCGGTGAAGCTGCATACATATTGGGCATCAAAATCTATAGAGATAGATCAAGACACTTAATTGGACTTTCACAAAGCACATACCTTGACAAAATTTTGAAGAAGTTCAAAATGGATCAAGCAAAGAAAGGGTTCTTGCTGTGTTGCAAGGTGTGAAGTTGAGTAAGACTCAATGCCCGACCACTGCAGAAGATAGAGAGAAAATGAAAGATGTTCCTATGCTTCAGCCATAGGCTCTATCATGTATGCAATCTTGTGTACGGACCTGATGTGTGCCTTGCTATAAGCTTAGCGAGGAGGTACCAAAGTAATCCGAGTGGATCCTTTGGACAGCGGTCAAGAACATCCTAAAATACGAAAAGGACTAAGGATATGTTTCTCGTATATGGAGGTGACAAAGAGCTCATCATAAGCGGTTACGTTGATGCAAGCTTTGACAACGATCCGAGACGATTCTAAATCGCAGACGGATCGTATTTACACTAAGCGGAGGAGCTGTCGGTTGGTGTAGTTCTAAACAAAGCGTCGTGGCGGGATCTACATATGAAGCGGAGTACATAGCAACGAGGCAGCTAATGAAGGAGTGCGGATGAAGGAGTTCATATCCGATCTAGGTGTCATACCTAGTGCATCGGGTCAATGAAAATCTTCGTGACAATCTTGGAGCAATTGCCTTAGCGAAGGAATCCAGATTTCACAAGAGGACCAAGCACATCAAGAGGCGCTTCAATTCCATCCGGATTTAGTCGGTGGGAGACATAGAGATTTGCAAGATACATACGGATCTGAATGTAGCGAGACCGTTGACTAAGCCTCTTCCATGAGCAAAACATGATCAACACCAAGACTCCATGGGTGTTAGAATCATTACTATGTAATCTAGATTATTGACTCTAGTGCAAGTGGGAGACTGAAGGAAATATGCCCTAGAGGCAATAATTAAGTTATTATTTATTTCCTTATTTCATGATAAATGTTTATCATTCATGCTAGACTTGTGTTAACCGGAAACATAATACATGTGTGAATGCATAGACAAACAGAGTGTCACTCGTATGCCTCTACTAGACTAGCTTGTTAATCAAAGATGGTTATGTTTCCTAACCATGAACAAAGGGTTGTTATTTGATTAACAAGGTCACATCATTAGTTGAATGATCTGATTGACATGACCCATTCCATTAGCTTAGCACACGATCGTTTAGTATGTTGCTCTGCTTTTATCCATGACTTATACATGTTCCTATAACTATGAGATTATGCAAGTCCGTTTACGGAGGAACACTTTGGGTGCTACCAAGCGTCACAGCGTGGCTGGGTGATTATAAAGAGTACTCAGGTGTCTCCAAAGGCAGATGTTGGGTTGGCGTATTTGAGATTAGGTTTTGTCACTCCGATTGTCGGAGAGGTATCTCTGGGCCCTCTCGTAATACACATCACTTAAGCCTTGCAAGCATTACAACTAATGAGTTAGCTGTGAGATGATGTATTACGGAGCGAGTAAAGAGACTTGCCGTAGCGAGATTGAACTAGGTATTGGATACCGAGCGATCGAATCTCGGGCAAGTAACATACCGATGACAAAGGAACAACGTATGTTGTTATGCGGTCTGACCGATAAAGATCTTCGTAGAATATGTAGGAGCCAATATGGGCATCCAGGTCCGCTATTAGTTATTGACGGAGGCGTGTCTCGGTCATGTCTACATTGTTCTCGAACCGTAGGGTCCGCACGCTTAAGGTTTCGATGGCGGTTATATTATGAGTTTGTGTATTTTGATGTACGAAGAAGTTGAGTCCGGATGTGATCACGGACATGGCGAGGAGTCTCGAAATGGTCGATACATAAAGATTGATATATTGGGCGGCTATATTCGGACACGGAAAGGTTCGGAAGTTTCGGAAAAACCGGAGTGCCGGAGGGTTACGGAACCCCGGGAAGTTATGGGCCTTAATGGGCCAGAGGGAGAGAGAGGGCCGCACCGGAGGTGGCGCCCCCAGGGAGTCGAATAGGACAAGGAGGGGCGGCCCCTTTCCTCTCCCTCTCCCTCTCCTTCCTTCCCCTTCCTCCTTCCTAGTTGGACTAGGAAAGGGAGTCCTACTCCCACTAGGAGGAGGACTCCCCCCTCCTTGGCGCGCCTCCTAGGCGGCCGGCCCTCCCCTGCTCCTTTATGCTCGAGGCAGGGGGCACCCTAGGACACACAAGTTGATCCTTGAGATCGTTCCTTAGCAGTGTGTGCGGTGCCCCCTCCACCATAATCCACCTCGGTCATATCGTGGCGGTGCTTAGGCGAAGCCTGCGTCGATAGAACATCAAGATCGTCACCACCCGTCGTCTTGTGAACTCTCCTCCCGAAGCTCTGCTGGATCGGGCCGAGGCGTCACCGAGCTGTCTGGCGTGTCAAGAACTTCGGGCGCGAATGCTTGGCGCTGGGATCGGTTGGATCGCGAGGAGAAGCGTCGACTACTTCCTCTCGTTGTGAGCGCTTCGCCGGTCTCGAGAGTGCGTAGACAACACTCTCCCCTCTCGTTGCTATGCATCACCATGATCTTGCGTGTGCGTAGGAAATTTTTTGAAATTACTACGTTCCCCAACAGTTTCGTCCCACCCTGCCATTGGCCTAGCCCCGTGCGAGACCACGACAGCAGTCCGTCGCCGGAGCAGAGTAAGAAGAGCCCTCGCTGCCATGTCCATGGATGGCCAACGGAGGAGTCTCCGGCGCCGATCGACGCTGACTAGCCGCAAGGGCCCGACCGGGAAGCGGCGCACACATCCACCCACTATCGCGCCGCCGCCCCGCCCACAAGCCATAGCAGGGGAGGGCAACCGCAACCCGCAGCTCCAGAGGCGGATCTGGGCGCGCCACCGTGATGGAGCCACCGCCACCACCGACCTCCAGCCCGCCCCACCTCCGTGCTTCCCGTCTCATCGCCGTCACGCCGCGTCGCTGGCCCACGCCGGAGTGCCACCAAGCTGCCACGCTCATTGCTGAGCTCCACATCCGGGCCGAGGCATTCGGCCCATGCCGTATCGGCGAGCGGAGATGAAGAGCGAAGTCCCCAGCGTCGGCGAGGAGGAGGGAGGACGGCGGGCGGCGCTAAGGTTAAACCCCGGGCGCCCAGGGGGCGTCGCGAGAGGAAGGGGAAGTGATGAAGCTATGGACCTAGGATAGGGTCATGGACCTGTCCAAGATACCCTCCCCAAGGACATCTCTAGAAGAAACCACCTTTCAGTCGACCCGGAAGTGTTCCATCGACGGACTCGAAGACACTCGACCATGAAGCCAACCACTCGACTGCAGGAGACATAAAGTCACTCTGCCGCGTAAACGGTCTGTCATTAAGTAGCTTTTATGGTCATCATAGCACTTTATTTGTGGCGTTACTAATGCGCCCAATCTTAATGTACCTTCATCCTGCATAGCGAGGAAATTTGAAGAGTGCAGCGAACTCTATATAAGCCACCCCTCCTCGGTGTAAAGGGTTCGCACCCTGTAACTCATATACACATAATCCGATCGACCGCCTCCGGGCTCAAGGGCGTATGGCTGTTTCTTCCTCCAGAAGGGCACTGGCGGTAAACCTCTTGCGTATACAACTACTCCATAGCTAAGATCTTGCCTCTCCATTCCTACCCCCTATTCTACTGTCAGACTTAGAACCACGACAGTTGGCGCCCACCGTGGGGCAGGTGTCTTAGTGACTTATTGGAGAAGTTGCAATTTTTCCGATCTCCTTCATCATGGTTTGAGCGGAGTTTTGGTTGAGGCGCGAGATCCGTCTTGGCGCTCACATTCATCGCCGGCGACTCCGCTTGCCCAGGAGGTTCCGCTCGACATCGATGTGCTCCTGTCATGGTGCGCACTTTCGCGCATCGTCCATGGCGTCCTCCTCGGCAACCGTCGACCCGATGTCGGTCGACCCTGTCGTCCTCCTCCTGTTCCCAGCGGTATAAGCGCTCCGGTCGGTCGAGCTTCAGCGATGGGTGAGGCGCGTGGTGGCCCCCGATCGGCACCCCAAATCGCGGCGATCGAGTCGACAAATCTCTCTGGCCTGTTGTTGGCTCCTGAGCTGCATCCGAGTGCGGCAATGATGATCCGGCGGAGGTTACGATGGTCAATGGACCACGCAGTCCTCCGGCTTTCCCGTGCCGATGGGGCGGCGGCGGAAGCGATCGGCGCAGGTCCACAAAGAGTATCAACCCGAGCCCCACACTTCACTAGTAGAAAAAGGGTCAACCGTGAAGCCCAATAGTGCCGGTTTGAATTTCAGCCGGCACTAATGTGTACAATAGCACAGGTTAAGTGGCGGCGATCAATAGCACCAGTTAAGTGGCGAACCTTTAGTACCGATTCATGCCACGAACCGGTACTAAATGGGATGTGTCGACTGCGGTCAGGCTATGGCCCCACCATCACCATTTAGTGCGGTTCGCACTACGAACCGGTACTAATGAGGTTATAACAAGCTGTTTTAGTCCCACCTCGCTCCCCTAACAAGCCTTTTACCACCTTAAATATGTTATTTCTCAAACTATCACAAGCAATTGGTCTTCATTGAACTCTATGTGTAGAATTTGTGGCGCAATATGAGTCTTCATCGGTTTATAAATCGTTGATGACTCATATTGACAATTCAGATTGTACACACAAAGATCATTGATGATCAAAGTATTTTGATGTTATAAGATCATATTGACCGTTTAGGCTGTAAAGAAATATAAGATCATGATGTAAATGCTCTTATATTTTTGCGTTCAATATGCACCATTCAAGCGCGCCATCAACTTTCAACCATTTACGCCTTCATTTGCTATTTTTCATGCATTCAATGATTTGTTTTGAGAACTAAATGACACGGAAATTTAAAAGCACTACAAATGAACTCTGAAAAAGTTGAAACTTGGCATGGTATCATCATTTCACCCACATAGATTGTTCAAAAAAGTAGAGAGGTTCGGCAAAAGCTGGATGCGCCGTTCACAAAATGGACAATCTCTTTGAAGTATTAAGGTTTAAGCGAAATTAAACTCATCATTACAAAGGCATTTCATTTTTTAAACTTATTACAACTCGGACTTTTTGTGCATTCAGTATGCACCATTCAAGCGACGCCATCAACTTTCAACCATTTCTTCCTTCATTTGCTATTTTTCATGCATTCAATGATTTGTTTTGAGAACTAAATGACACGGAAATTGAAAAGCACTACAAATGAACTCGAAAAAGTTGAAACTTGGCATGGTATCATCATTTCACCCATAGATTGTTCAAAAAAGTAGAGAGGGTTACGGCAAAAGCTGGATGCGCCGTTTACAAAGCTGGACAATCTCTTTGAAGTATTCAGGTTTACGACGAAATTAAACTCATCTTACAAATGCATTTCATTTTTTAAACTTATTACAACTCGGACTTTTGTGCATTCAGTATGCATCATTCAAAGCGACGCCATCAACTTTCAACCATTTCTGCATTCATTTGCTATTTTTCATGCATTCAATGATTTGTTTTGAGAACTAAATGACCTGGAAATTGGCACTACAAATAAACTCTGAAAAAGTTGAAACTTGGCATGGTATCATCATTTCACCCACATAGATTGTTCAAAAAAGTAGAGAGGGTTAAGGCAAAAACTGGATGCACTTCGTTTACAAACTGGACAATCTCTTTCTAAGTATTCAGGTTTACGCGAAATTAAACTCATACATTACAAAGGCATTTCATTTTTTAAACTTATTACAACTCCGGACTTTTGTGCATTCGGTATGCACCATTCAAAGCGACGCCATCAACTTTCAACCATTTCTGCCTTCATTTGCTATTTTTAATGCATTCAATGATATGTTTTGAGAACTAAATAACCTGGAAATTAAAAAGCACTACAAATGAACTCTAAAAAAGTTGAAACTTGGCATGGTATCATCATTTCACCCACATAGATTGTTCAAAAAAGTAGAGAGGGTTACGGCAAAAACTGGATGCACTTCGTTTACAAACTGGACAATATTTCTCGAAGTATTCTGGTTTCTGACAAAAAAATAAAGCAGAAAAGAAATAACTATATAAAAAAATTACTCAAAAATAAATAGAAGAAAATAAATAATGCAGAAAATAAAAACAATTATATAAAGCAAAAATATTCACGAAGAAACTAAATACGGCAAAAAAACTACTCAGAAATAAATAGAAGAAAAAAATTGTTGGGGCGCTGTCCTGTGGGCTGCCGGACCTTGGGTGTGCAAATACATGCCCGATGGGGCCAGCAGACTCCAGAGGCGGTAGCCTAGTTAGGCCGAAGCTTGCTAATTAGAGGAGTTGAAAAGGCGGCGGCTCGGTTTATAAACCAGTCTGGCTGCCCTTCGCTCAGCAGTGGGACTAAACATAAGCGCCTGCGGTGGTGGCGCCACGACCTTTAGTACGGTTGGTGGCTCCAGCGGTACTAATGTTCTCTTTAGTACGGTTGGAGCCACCAACGGTACTAAAACCCTCGTTCCGCTGCTTGGCTCGCCAAAATTGGCCTTTAGTACGGTTGGTGGCTCCAATCGGTACTAAAACTCCCCTATATATGGCCCTTACGAAAATTCAGTTATAAATCGCCGCCGTTCCACTTTTCTCGCGCGAGAGAGTCTCGCTTGATCTCGATGACACGCCCGGCGCGCCTTGCGCATATCGTCTTTGTCGGCCTCGCCGCCCCCGCCGCCGTCGTAAATCGTCGCGCCACAGCGCCCGCCGCCCGTCGTCGTGCGCGCGCGCGCCCGCCGCCCGTCGTCGTCGCCGCCCCGCCACCGTCGTCGTCGCCTTGTATCCTCGACCCGCCGCCCGTCTCGTCGCCATATCGATCCCGACGCCGCTGGCCGTCTCGTCGCCGTCCCCGCCGCCCCCCGTCTCGTCGCCGTCCCGCCCCCACCGTCCGTCGTCGCTGCCCCGCGCCACCCGTACGCGCCCGGCGGCCCACTCCATATATATACGTACACACACACACACACACACACACACACACACACACACACACACACACACACACACACACACACACACACACATACACACACACTACACACACACACGCATACACACACATATACACACAGACACGTACACACAAACACACACACACACACACGCACACACACACTACACGTACACACACACAGACACACACACGTATATACACACACACACACATATTTCTTTACTTTTTTACTGTTTTCTATATATAATGTTTAGATGAATTAGAACTATCTAGTTCATTTTTAGAATGTTAGAAATGTTATCATCGATGAATTAGAAATATGTTAATGTTTAGTTTGAACTAGTGAATTAATATATAGAACGAACTAGTTTATTTTTAGTAAATGCTTAGTTGAACTAATTGAATTAATATATATAACTAGTTTATTTTTAGTAAATGCTTAGTTGAACTAGTTGAATTAATATATATAACTAGTTTGTTTTTAGTAAATGCTTAGTTGAACTAGTTGAATTAATATAATAACTTGTTTATTTTTAGTAAATATAATGCTTAGTTGAACTAGTTGAATTAATATATAGAACTAGTTTATTTTTAGAAGATGCTTAGTTGAACTTGTTGAATTAATATATAGAACTAGTTTATTTTTAGTAAATGCTTAATTAGTTGAACTAATTGAATTAATATAACTAGTTTATTTTTAGTAAATGCTTAGTTGAACTAGTTGAATTAATAGATTTTTTGTTAATAGATTTTTTTTTCTGTTAATAGATTTTTTTGGTGATGTACTTTTGCTTATAATTATTGAATGCATGCTAATTTGAATACTATACTTTATTTTATGATTTGGTTTTGCTTATTTTATGATTTGGTTTTGCTTATTGAATGCTCATATTGGATAAGGTCTCCTTCATTCCCGTGTGCTAGACAATTTGGTATAATAATGCATTCGGGAATGAAAGAGGAGCTACATACGTACATCAATCATCGATAGTCAACCCGTGATTAATAATAATGATCTAGTTTAATATTTGAATTATGAACGTAGGCCGGCAATGTCGTACTCATCGGACGACGAAAACCGCCGAAGTCTGTTGGTGCCACGACGACCGAGGTATCTGCGACGAGTTCATTGAGCTGGGCGAAGATCGGCGCTTCAGCATTAAGCTCGAGGAGACCTGCGATGTTCATCGATGCATAACAACGACAATAGTTTTTTTCGTAATTAAGCACGACTTCAACTATTTTAACGTGTATTTTTCATCTTTTCCAATTCGACTAGCTTATCCCATGCTTTGCAAGACGCTATGTCTTGGAGAGGATGGGTTTTGAAGACCATGAAAATTCCGAAACCAAAAAAATTATCCTAAGTACCCATCATGGTGTGGATTTTCAAGTAAAGCTATACAATGCTCAGAGTGTAACCCATTTTAGTTGGAAAAATTGGGATGCATTTTGCAAGATGTATGGTCTTGATGAGGGTATGCTTGTCACCATGGATCTTGGTGATCCTACAATCGAGCAAGAGACACCTTCGATTTGGGTCCTTGTGGATACACCTCCAGTTCTTCCCTCATGTGAGCTAAACATAGTTATTAAGTAATTTATATTGTTTATTTCAAAATATATAGTTGACAACTTATCTCCATTGACAGCTTATTTTCATTCTTCAAAGAATGTGCGGAAGATGGTAGGCAGAGCGTACTACACGAAGGCTCGAATTAACTTATCGGGAGAAAAATCATCGGTCGGATTTTGTACTGATCTTGAGAATTACAATATCTACAATCAAACTCCTCAACATTATGGTCAATCGCGCCACTAGTGCGTGTTGAACTCTGATAACTACCATGGAGATACCTGGTAAGATTATTTTTACTATTACAACATCCGTGCATCTTTTTGCACACTTCTAAAACTAGTACATCATTGCTAACTACTGAAGTTATTACTATGTTTTCAGCAGATAATCCCGAATGATTGTGTGCCTCATCTGATGTATACGCATGGTAGCCTTCATGTTTTGAACATACGACCAGGTCGTCCTATGAATCTCAACTGTCCATATCGGGTTTCTAAAAGAAGTGCAGACATAACAATCAAAGAATGGAAAAATATATGGACAGTCGTAAGGAGCTTCTTGGAAGTAATAAGCAGCGAAGGGCAAGAATTGGAGACAGGATGATCGCCATTCTTCATAATGGAGAGTCAGGGTCTATATTGTTTTATGCTATTTTACCTTAAGGGTGTTTAGGTCCTACCTGATACTGATGATCATGTGCTAAGATCAATTATGTAGGGTTGGGTTCGATGACTATATATGAGGATGATGATCGTATGGCTTATTATTAATAACGAGTAGAAGTTGTATGATGATGCATGATTAGTAGGACTTGTTATTATATATATATGATGATGTATGATGCAAAGCATGCATGAGCACGTTATATCTGCGGGTGCAATGAACATAGCAGCAACGTTGATAAACAAAGCATGCATGATGTATGATGCATAATGTGTACAATGTGTAGTATCGTAAAATACCAGCAAACGAAAAAGAATTAAAATGGAAACACAAAATTAAATGAAAAAGAAATCATAAAACTAAAAACCCACCAAACCTTATAGTACGGTTGGTGTTACCAACGTACTAAAAACTCTAGGCCCGGGCTGGCTCGTGCCACGTGGTTGCCCTTTAGCACGGTTCGTGCTGAACCGGTACTAAAGAGGCTAGTGACCACAATTTAGTGCGGTTATGTAACCGGCACTAAAAACCTCTGAACGGTGCTATTGCCGGTTACGCACTAGTCTTCGCTGCGAGAGGAAGAATTCCGCCGCGGAACATGGATCGCTACACACTCCTATCGTTGGAGAAACCCGAGGCTCATGCCTTAGAGGGGGCAGCAGCCAACTTGGCGGCGCTTTCAGTGGAGAATCTCCGGCGAGCGATCGGCAGCGTCTTGCGACAATGGGTTCGAATCTAGTCGACATCAACTCTTTCCACCACCGGCTCGGTATATCGAACTCCGATTCAGAATCGGCATTGCAGCCCATATAGCGAGTCGATTCAGCCTTCGATCGAGGTGGCGAGAGGCTTATTACGGATCAGAGCATTACTCCGGGCGGCAGGAGATCAAAATTCAACTGTATCATAGTCACGGAATAGGATCCACAGCAGATCCGTCGCTGCAAATACAATCCAGTCGGCCCATAGCCC
Source organism: Aegilops speltoides (assembly GCA_021437245.1). Lineage (NCBI taxonomy): Eukaryota > Viridiplantae > Streptophyta > Magnoliopsida > Poales > Poaceae > Aegilops > Aegilops speltoides. The sequence goes on along the minus strand of CM038141.1, from coordinate 414,085,066 downwards.
AAGATCTCCCCCGAGGCGTGAGGGACGTGAGGACCGACGTGATAAGTACAAGAACCGCGAGCAGTATGATCACCGACTCGATCGTGATGATCGACGTCGAGTGCCCACCCCTCCCCCAAGGGGTGGATCGTATGCTCCTCGACAACAGGATGATAAACGTCATCACAGTGTTGGGCGAAGGATTCCAGTCGACCCTAGGGAACCAGGCTTTGATGCAAGATCCATTATCGTTCAAGGTTTGGTCGACAGGAACAGAGCTCACCGAGAAGGTCATGACAGAGATGCACCCACCAGCAGCAAAGTACCGTCTCGGGACGAGTGTTTGATGAGAGCCATCGAGGCGCGGTGATTCCTCCCAACCCAGGTTGGCGGTGAGTCGATAAGTTCACTAGTGAGTCAAAGCCTGATACTTGGCTTGAAGACTACCGAGTGGCTGTTCAGATTGGCGGCGGCAACGATGAGGTGGCCATGAAACACCTGCCTCTTATGTTGGAGGGCTCGGCCAGAGCATGGTTGAATCAGTTAGCACCCAACAACATTTACACTTGGGAGGATCTTGCCCGAGTGTTTGTCAGAACATTTGAAGGAACTTGCAAGCGACCAACAGGGTTGACAGAGCTACAATCTTGTGTGCAGAAGTCGAATGAAACTCTGAGGGATTACATCCAGAGATGGATCACATTGCATCACACGGTAGAGAATGGATCTGATCACCAAGCAGTCTGTGCCTTCAAGGAAGGCGTTAAGTACAGAGAGCTAAACCTAAAATTCGCTCGAACCGGAGACATGTCTCTGAGTCGAATGATGGAGATTGCCACCAAGTATGCCAATGGTGAAGAATAGGATCGGCTCCGGAGTGGCAAGCACAAGTCAGTCGCCCACGAAACCGGGGAAGGGAACTCCAGTCAGAAGCAGAAGCGAAAAGCCGAGCCAGCTGCTCCTAGAGAAGCCTTGGCCGTGACTCAAGGAAAGTTTAAAGGGAAGCCCAAAGGGTCTTGGAACCCTAAGAAGGTGAAGGACAAAGAAGGGAATGACGTGATGGATTTGCCGTGTCATATTCATACAAAGAAAGATGAGGAGGGTAAATTCATTTACCCGAAACATACCACTCGACAGTGTCGACTCTTGATCCAGCAATTCCAGAGGAAACAGCCCAAAGATAAGGAAAAGGACTCGAACAAAGTTGAAGACAAAGAAGATAGTGATGATGGATATCCCCAGGTCAATTCCACCCTGATGATTTTTGCTGATGTTGAAAGCAAAAGTCGATTGAAAGTTATCAACCGAGAGGTGAATATGGTTGCTCCGGTGACACCTAGTTATCTGAAATGTTCTCAGACTGCCATCACATTCGACCAGTCTGATCATGCGACACACATAGCCACCCCTGGGAGGCAAGCTTTGGTGGTCGACCCAGTCGTCGAAGGCACTCGACTGACTAAAGTCTTGATGGATGGTGGCAGTGGCCTGAATATATTGTATTGAGGCGCTAAAGGGATGGGCATTCGATGTCGGACTCGATACCAACAACATGAGTTTCCATGGAGTCATTCCTGGAAAGAAGGCTGAGTCACTCGGCCAAATTGCTCTTGATGTGGTTTTAGGTGATTCCAAGAATTACCGCAAAGAAAAGTTAACGTTTGAAGTTGTAGATTTCCAGAGTGCTTATCATGCTATTTTGGGCAGGCCAGCTTATGCACGCTTCATGGCTCGACCATGCTATGTGTACCTCAAATTGAAGATGCCTAGTCCCAAAGGTGTGATCACTATTACTGGTAATCGGGAGAAGGCAAAAGAGTGCTTTCAGAAAGTCTCAAAGATTGCCGATGCTCAGATGGCAGTGGTAGAGCTGCAGGAATACCAGAAAACTAGAGCCAAGAAGCCCGCTTCGGAATCAGCATTTCAGTCGTCTGGTGAGACAAAGCCGATTCACATTCACCCGACCGACCCCAGTGCTGCTTCGACTCATATCTCTACAACACTCGACTCCACATAGGAAGAAGCGCTCATCCAGTTCCTCCGTGAGAACTGGGACGTCTTCGCATGGAGGCCTTTTGACATGCCGGGTGTTCCCAGGGGGATGGTTGAGCACCGTCTATGAGTCGACTCAAAAGTGAAACCTGTCAAGGAACATCTTCGACGGTCCGCCGTCCAGAAGAGAAAGGCCATTGGCGAGAAGGTGGCTCCGCTCTTAGCGGCGGAGTTTATCCGACAGATTTACCACTCCGAGTGGCTCGCCAATGTTGTCATGGTCCCCAAGAAGGACAAGTCACTTCGCATGTGCATTGACTTCAAACATATCAATCGGGCCTGTCCAAAAGATCATTTTCCTCTCCCCGCATCGACCAAATAGTCGATTCGACCGTGGGATGTGAGCGCCTGTCTTTTTTAGACGCCTATTCCGGTTACCATCAGATCCGTCTGTATGGACCCGACGAGATCAAAACAACTTTCATCACTCCATTCGGGTGCTTCTGTTATGTCACCATGCCATTCGGCCTCAAGAATGCCGGAGCCACGTTCATGAGGATGATTCAGAAGTGTCTTCTCACTCAAATTAGTCAGAATGTGGAAGCATACATGGATGATATTATGGTCAAGTCACGGAAAGGTTCCGACCTGCTGACTGACCTTGCTGAGACATTTTCCAACCTCAGGAGGTATGATACCAAGCTTAATCCATCAAAGTGCACATTCAGAATTCCTAGCGGAAAGTTACTCGGTTTTCTCATTTCCGAACGAGGAATCGACGCCAACCCAGAAAAAGTCGGTACTATACTCCGAATGAAACGCGATGTGCGTGTGCACGATGTCCAGAAGCTTACTAGATGCTTGGCCGCTTTAAGTCGATTCATATCTCGTCTCGGTGAAAAGGCATTGCCTCTTTACCACTGATGACGAAATCAGACAAGTTCGAGTGGACTCCCGAAGCTGATGCGGCGTTTGTAGAGCTAAAAGCCCTTCTCTCCACCCAACCGGTGCTTGCTGCCCCAATCAACAAAGAACCTTTGCTGCTTTACATTGCAGCCACCGAACAAGTCATCAGTACAGTAGTTACGGTCGAGCGGGAAGAAGAAGGAAAAGCCTTTAAAGTTCAGCGCCCAGTATATTATCTTTCTGAAGTTTTGACCCCATCAATGCAAAGATACCCTCATTATCAAAAGCTTGTATATGGGATTTATATGACCACGAAGAAGGTTGCTCATTACTTCTCTGACCATTCCATTACAGTCGTCAGCGACGCTCCATTGTCAAAGATTCTACACAATAGAGATGCAACTGGTCGAGTGGCAAAATGGGCGACTGAACTCCCTCCCCTGGATATCAAGTTTGAGGCAAAGAAAGCCATCAAGTCCAAAGCAATAGCAGATTTCGTCGCCGAGTGGATTGAACAGCAACTACCGACTCAAGTTCGCTCGGAGCATTAGACCATGTTCTTTGATGGCTCTAAGATCTTTGAATGGTTTGGTCTTTGGGGTAGTGTTGGTTTCCCCGAGGAGATAAGCTCAGATATGTGCTCCAGATCCACTTTGATTCCTCCAATAACGAAGCAGAATACGAAGCACTTTTGTATGGGTTGCGTATGGCCAATTCACTCGGCGTCCATCGCCTCATGGTCTATGGCGACTCAGATTTGGTGGTTAATCAAGTGATGAAGGAGTGGGACGTCAGAAGTCCGGCCATGACTGGTTACTGCAATGCAGTGAGAAAGCTAGAGAAGAAATTCGAGGGGTTAGAGCTTCATCATATACCCCGACTGAAAAATCAAGCGGCTGATGATTTGGCAAAAATAGGTTCCAAAAGAGAAGCCATTCCCAGTAATGTGTTTTTGGAGCACATCCACACACCATCAGTTCAAGAGGATCCTTTCACCAAAGAGGCCCCGCAGCCGAAAAGTGTCACGGATCGGACTGAAGTTGAGGTCCCAGCTGTGGTCGACCTGATCATGGAAGTTTTGGTCATCACTCCCGACTGGACAGTGCCGTACATCGCGTATATCCTAAGGAAAGAGCTCCCAAAGAATGAAGAAGAGGCTCGACAGGTCGTCCGTCGATCCAAGGCCTTTACTGTGATAAAGGGACAGTTGTACAGGGAAAGTGCTACTGGAGTCAGTCAGAAATGTATAACACCAAAAGAAGGTCAGATAATTCTTGACGATATCCACTCGGGGACCTGTGATCATCATGCGTCCTCTCGGACCATTGTGGCTAAAGCATATCGAGCGGGATTTTACTGGCCAAGAGCGAATGAAATGGCGAAAGAGATAGTCGACAAGTGTGAAGGATGTCAGTTCTATTCCAATATGTCACACAAGCCCGCTTCAGCCTTGAAGACCATTCCACTCGGCTGGCCCTTCGCTGTTTGGGGGTTGGATATGGTTGGACCATTGAGAACTGGCAGGAGTGACTTCACTCACCTGCTAGTGACAGTCGACAAGTTTACTAAATGGATTGAAGCTAAACATATCAAGAATCTTGATGCTTGCACTACTATCAGTTTGTCAGAGAGTTGATATTCAGATATGGAGTCCCGCATAGCATCATCACTGATAATGGGTCGAACTTCGATTCTGACAAGTTCAAAGCCTTTGGCGCCTCTCAAGGCACATGAGTCGACTACGCTTCAGTCGCTCACCCCCAGTCGAATGGACAAGCGGAGCGAGCAAACGGCCTAATTCTCAAAGGACTGAAACCCCGGTTGATGCGTGATCTCAAAGCATGGCGGTAGCGTGGTCGACGAACCCGATCGGTTCTTTGGGGATTGAGGACCCTCCTAATCGGTCATTGGGCGAACTCCGTTCTTCTGGTCTATGGAGCTGAAGCAGTTCTGCGAGTGACTGCTTCACAATGCACCCAGTCGAGCTTTACTCAGAAGATGAAGCAGAACAAGCCCGGCAGGACGCAGTCGACCTTCTAGAAGAAGAAAGAGAGATGGCCATGATCCGATCGACTATCTATCAGCAGGATTTGCGTCGATTCCATGCCAGAAATGTGAAGAGTCGAGCCTTCCAAGAAGGAGATTTGGTCCTCCGAGTGGATCAACAGAAGCCACACAAGCTCGCTCCTACTTGGGAAGGCCCCTTCATCGTCACCAAAATTCTCCACAATGGAGCATACCATCTTTACAATGTCGATCGCCAGATTGACGAGCAACGAGCTTGGAATGCGGAGCTGCTCTGCCCCATTTATACTTAAGTACTCACTCAGATGAGATGTAATAAAAAGTACCTCTGTAGTTTGTTTATCAAAGACAAGAGTGTTATAATTTTCCCAGTGATTGTTGTTGCTTTTGTTTACGTGAGAAATCCCCCAGTAGGTGGCTTAGCTGCGAATCCGTTTCGCCTAAGTTTTAAAAAAATCCCTGCCGAGTGATGAGCAAGCCTCTCACTCGGGGGCTTAGATACGGATCCGTTTCGCCTAAGTATTTAAAAATCCTACCGAGTGGAGAGCAAACCTCCCACTCGGGGGCTTAGCTGCAGTCCAGTACTCTCCTAAGTATTTAAAAATCCTACCGAGTGGAGAGCAAACCTCCCACTTGGGGGCTTAGCTGCAGCCCAGTACTCGCCTAAGTATTTGAAAATCCTTAGTGGAGAGCAAACCTCCCACTCGGGGGCTTAGCTGCAGTCCAGTACTCACCTAAGTATTTAAAAATCCTACCGAGTGGAGAGCAAACCTCCCACTCGGGGGCTTAGCTGCAGTCCAGTACCCGCCTAAGTATTTAAAAATCCTACCGAGTGGAGAGCAAACCTCCCACTCGGGGCTTAGCTGATCCGAGTACTCGCCTAAGTATTTGAAAAGCCTACAGAGTGGAGAGCAAACCTCCCACTCGGGGCTTAGCTGCTGATCGATCTTGGCCTAAGTATTAGAAAATCCTCTGAGTGGAGAGCAAACCTCCCACTCGGGGGCTTAGCTGCAGTCCAGTACAAGCCTAAGTATTTGAAAATCCTACCGAGTGGAGAGCAATCCTCCCACTCGGAGGCTTAGCTGCAGTCCAGTACTCGCCTAACTATTTTATCCATTCCGATCCGCAAGGATGATGAGGTGCAGGTCGAATGCTGCCTTCTCCTTCGGAGCTACGCCACAAATACAATGTGCGCTCTGCAAGGATGACGAGCTGCAGGTCGACTGTTGCCTTCTCCTTCGGAGCTATGCCACAAATACAACATGCGCTCTGCAAGGACGACGAAGTGCAGGTCGACTGCTGCCTTCTCCTTCCGAGCTTCGCCACAAATAAAACGTGCGCTCCATCCTGATCTGCAAGGACGCAAGTCGACTGCAATCTATGCTCCATCCCTACCTGCAAGAGCGATGAAATGCAGGTCGACTAGACTTTCCACCTCAGAGCTGCGTCTCAAGCACTAAAGTATATTCCGAGTGAAGAACAAAGTTTGCTCGAAGGCAAATGCAAGCATATTCAACGATAAGCCAAGTTCAGATAACATCCTACGGGTTCAGAAGTGCTCAGGCATCAAGCCTATAAAAGTTTATCGATTACAAAATCACTCGGCATTCCGAGGCAAATTTAAGGCGAAGCATAGAAGTTTCCTCAGGTGGAGGACTGGAGGGCGCGACAAACTGGTCCAAGTCAATTCCGTCAGTAATCCGAGTGGTAGCAGCAATGAAGGTCTCCATGAAAGATTCGAAGTCGTGCTTCTTGGTATTGGCCACTTTGATGGGCCTTGACTTGTCCTCTCGCGCATCCTTGCGATGAACACGGACCAGGGACGAGCAATGTCGGCACCGCTTTGGCGAAGAACTTCTTCCATTCTTGCACTTTCGACACAGGCGTCATTGATCGAGTCATTAGAGACTCGAGGTCATTTTGAAGCATCTCTCCTGGCCAGAGTGTCGTGTCGTTTCGCGACGCCGTAACCTTCAGTCGAGCAAGGTAATCAACAACTCCAGCAACACGAGACTCCAGTCAGAGCATGTTCATAGGGGCTTCATCCTTCACAGGAGAGTTAATGGGGTCCAAGCTTGTCTCCACTCGACTGGTCTCCTCCTTGAAGTTTTGGCAGAATTCTGTAAACACAATTCGAAGTTAAGCCAACAGTTCTATGATGATTCGATGATAACAAGTCAGTCGAATAGAAGAGATTACCTTCAAGCATGATGAATAACTTCTTGGCGAGCCCTCCCGGATAAGCCTCAGTTGTTCTTCTTCCCTTGGTTTGCTAGCCTTGTCACTCGAGCTATCTTATCATTCTTGAACGGTGACCTCCTTGTTGGCGCGTCGAGAGCAACTATCAGTTAGCGTTCTCCTCTTCAAGTTTACCGGTGAAGCCAGTTTTTCTTCGCAAGCTTTGTTTTGTCCAAAGCATATACTGCGCCTGGCGAGTCATGATCCTTCTTCTTCAGAGCCTCCTTCATTTTATCTGCAAAGTGACAATGAGGTCAGAATCAGGAAAGGGCATAAAGATAAAGACAGTCGTCAAGATTCTCACCAACCATACCTTTAGCTTCATCTTTCGCCTTCTTAAAGTTCTCCTGAACAAGCTTCAAGTCAAGATCGAGCTGGATATGTTTGTTTTCCAATTCAGTATAGTGAGCCACAACCTCGCAAGATTTATGCGAAGGGTCAGTCGACAGACATCAAAGATAGGTTGCTTCCGTGTGACTAAGAGAAAATCGTAGCATTTCTAAGACTACAGCTGAATCAAAATATTCAACTGTAGTCTCGGGGACTACACCCAGTGGGTGCACTCAGTGTGCCCCCACTGGTTCTACCGACTCGGGTCCGATCAGTCGACCGAAAGAGACAAAAAGGTTATGATCTTAAACCATAGCTAACTGCCAGCAGTCAGCCACGGTCTCATCATGATCTAAAAAACACAGGTTCTTCAGACCATAGTCGACTGCCAGCAGTCGACCATGGTCTCGGGGACTACACCCAGTGGGTGCACTCAGCGTGCCCCCACTGGTTCCAAGATTCCATTCGACAAGGTCCAACCAGACCGAGTGATGAAGTTAGAGTGAAGAAATTCAAAATACAAAGACTACAGTCGACTGTCAGCAGTCCACCATAGTCTCGAGGACTACACCGAGTGGGTGCACTCAACGTGCCCCCACAAATTCAAAAATTCAATCGACACACCCAGTGGGTGTACAGATACAAGGATCTTCGGAAAGGAAGTCTTCAGATAGCATATCCTAACAGAACTGGCGGTGACCAACTAACCTGGATGTTGCTCTGAAGGGCTGAGCTAGCATCATAGGCCGCTTGGCTGGCTTCCCGGATCGCCTTCACCTGCTCCATCATGATCCCCGCCTGACATATAGCCTCCTTAGCAGCACCCACTTGGTCTTTCGGGATGTGGTGCATGGCGAAAAGGGAAGGCGGATCAGCAGTCGACGACGAAGGTTGAGCACTCGTCGGTGGCTGTGAGCGACACGAATTCGAGTAGTATTACCACCATCTGAAAGCGGTGCCTCGAGCCTTGATGCGATCTGAGTGGTCTTGCCAGCCGGCGCCTTTCTGTTCCTCCTCGGCCTCATCGGCGCCTCGTCGTCATCATCAGGGAGATCAATGACATGAGGAGGAGCTTCAGGAGAAGTCCAAAGTTGAAATCAAAAATCCAATCGACCAAAAGCGAAACTACAGAGATCATACCTAGGTTGGAGGTGGCAGCGTCTTGCATTTCCTGATCTTCGTTCCTGGTGGAGTTTTCGAAGGTAGCAGCACTGCAGATTTCAGAAACCAGTCGGTTAGCCAACGAGTCGACCAAGAGTCTATCGATGCTAAACGAGAAAACACGAGTTCTGCTATTACCCGGAAATGGTGGGAATAGCCATTCTCATATTGGGCAAGGCCTTCGGCGGCTTTGATGACGCCGCTCGAGGATGCTTCGACGCTTTTTCAGTCGGTGTTGGAGAGGCCGTCGAGGCGTTTGACGGCCCTTAGCGAGCCGATCGCTTTGCCACGCTCGCCCGTGGGGTCGTGGATGAGCTTGGATCGCCTTTCCGTGCGAGGAGGATCGACCTCCTCCTAATCCTCTTCACTGGAGCCGTCGTCATCCTCTTCCCCCTCACCATCAGATTGCCACTCCTGCTCACTTTCACCTCCGCTCGCCTCCTCCTCCTCGGCCTGTTCTTGCGCCCCATTGGGCATTGAGTACATCTCAGTAGTGGCCTAGAAGACAACAAACAAGACAAAAGTAAGTCGTCTGATTTTAAGCAAACAGAATGAAGAAAACAAGGTCACAGTCGGAGATGCAGAATCGGACCTGGTCTACTTTGTATGATTGGTCGAGTAGAGGAATCCTCCTAGCTCCTCGGGGGTTGTCTTTATTTCCTGTGATGGCAGCCAGCCACCACTCCAGCGTGGCATCCTTGACCTCCTACGGGTGGATCCGAGTGGTGTCCTCAGTGCCAGAATACAACCACATCGGATGGTCTCGAGCTTGAAGCGGCTGGATGCATCGTCGGAGGAAGACCTCCAAGAGGTCCATGCCGGTCACCCCGTCACGGATAAGCTGGACAACACGTTCGACCAGCACCTTAACCTCGCCTTCTCCTCGGGATCACCTTCAAGAGAAGGCTTCCTCACTCGGTCCATGGAAAAAGGAGGAGTCCGATTCATTGCCACAGCGTCGGCTGGTCTTAGTAGTAGAACCAGGTCGACTGCCATCCATGGACCGAGTCGGGTAGGATCATGGCCGGAAAAGAACTTATCCCCCTCATTAGAACCCCCAAACCCCCATACATCTGAATCACTTGTGTTCTCTAAATCCTTTGGGATTGGCCTTTTCACCGTCTGGGGCGGCGGTGAAAATGTTCTTCAAAAGACCCCAATGAGGCCGCCAACCCAAGAAATTCTCGCACAAAGACACGAAAGCAGCGAGGTACACGATGGTGTTGGGTGTGAAGTGGTGGAGTTGCGCCCCAAAGAAATTTCAGAAATCCCCGAAAGAAAGGGTGAGGCGGCAAAGAAAACCCACAGTCGACATGGGTGGCCAAGAACGACCTCACCCTCCACGAGGCTGCGGCTCGAGACTCCTTCCAGAGCAGCGCTGATCCATGGGGATCAGTCCTCCATTGGCCAGGTCGTCAGGGTCTTCTTGACAAATCGTCGAGCGGATCCAGTCGCCCTGGATCCAACCCTGCGGCAGGCCGGCCCTCGATGAAGATCCGCCCCGACTGGTCGCCCTTCCCTTCGTCTTCGCCGTCGCTTTCTTCGCCCGCTCCAGAACCGCCGTCTTCTCCTTCACCATTGTCACCGGCGAGACGCGCACAGAGCGGTGCCATTGAGACGGGAGCGAACGCAGCGGATAAGTCTGAGGAGGAGAGGAGGAAATGAGAACGCACTGTTCAAAAACCCCCGTCCAGGGCCTTATATGAGGTTACTTCCGGTGGTGACTTGTAGGCCAGGCGATCTGTCAAATCCAGCTTGATCCGCCTTGCGATCGTGGCGAAAAAAGCTGGCACGGAGATCGAGGCATCCCTGCCTTATCCCATCCGATTACTGCGGCCTCCTCCGCCCCGCGCGCTTCCCAAAATTCGAATCCCGCTAAATCCGTGAACTGCAAAACAAATCATCGGACGGAAGATTTCCTCCCCTCTGCCGTTTGGAGTTCTCCAAGTAAAGAAATTCACTCAACGGATACAAAGAATGGATCAAGGCAACTGAAAAAGAAGTTGGTGCCGTCACCTAAGTTCATTGATCCAGAACAAGACATACTCTTAGCACGAAAATGAGTCGGAAGTGTGTTCAACTCCTTCCCCACTCAAACCTCGATCCATTCGGGGGCTAATGAGGAAGCTATATACGTAGGGTAGGGTCATGGACCTGTCCAAGATACCCTCCCCAAGGACATCTCTAGAAGAAACCACCTTTCAGTCGACCCGGAAGTGTTCCACTCGACAGACTCGAAGACACTCGACCATGAAGCCAACCACTCGACTGCCAGGAGACATAAAGTCACTCTGCATGCGAACGGTCTGTCATTAAGTAGCTTTTATGGTAATCATAGCCCTTTATTTGTGGCGTTACCAGTAATGCCCAATCTTAATGTACCTTAAACCCTGCATAACTGAGGGCCAGAGGGGTCTGGCGGACTCTATATAAGCCACGCCCTCCTCAGTGTAAAGGGTTCGCACCCCTGTAACTCATATACACATAATCCGATCGGCGCCTTGGGCTCAGGGCGAGGGCTGTTATTTCCTCCGAGAAGGGCCTGAACTCGTAAACCTCTTGCGTATACAACTACTCCATAGCTAAGATCTTGCCTCTGCATTCCTACCCCCATATTCTACTGTCAGACTTAGAACCACGACAGGAAGGGGGTAGAATCCCTGCAGACACATTACACCATTATGGGCCCGAACGGAGGGAGTATAAGATGTACACCTTGTATGAGAAAAGGAAAATAGGTTTATCGTCGACGCCCCAAAGCCGCGCATATTCACATGAGCGTGCACGATTATTTATGCGCAACAGGAGACTAACTAGCTCTGTTTGTTTTAATATTTTAGACAACAAAGGGATAGTCAACTTTGTATCTTTGATGCACATCTTCTTATCGCAGCGGGGTGGGACTAAAGCAATCACATGAACTAGCTCAGCAAATGTGACAAGGCCAGGTTCGACAATTGTGGTAGAGTAGAGATAGTGGCAACTCTAATTGTGGTAAGAGGAACTGACTAATCTTTAACTCCTCAGGTTGGACAAATAGTTGGTTCGCACTTTCGTGAAAGATAATATGGTCATGAAGTGACGGAGACTCACATTCCAGAACAAAAGAAAAAACTTCCCCCTTCCCCCTCCCGCGACCCGTGCCGCCCCCCGCCTCCCGCCCCCTAATCCCCCCTTCCCTCCTTCCTTCCGCTGTCGCCGATGTGCTGCACCGGCCCTTGGCTGGTTGGCCTCGATTGCGGCGGACCGCTAGCCTTTCCCCTCCTGGTTCTGGGTGGCGCGGGGCAGCCCTAGCCCAGGTGGTGCTCCTCGGCGGCGACGGTCCGGCGAGGCGGCGGGTCTTCCTTGGTGCAGTGCGGGTGGCCAAGGTGGTGGTGGCGCTACCGTTGGTGGCTGGGCGGCGGCGGTGGAGCTATGGCCCTGCAGGCCCAGATCTGGGCCCTTTGGGCCTGATCTGGGTCAAGGTTGGTCTGCCTCCTTGCCTCCGATTGGCCCGCTGAGCGGCTCGCGATGGAGATGACAATGGGGATGCCACACTGCTGCAGCGTGACGATGGAGCTTCACGGTGTTGGGAAACGTAGTAATTTCAAAAATTTCCTCGCTGCGCAAGATCATGGTGATGGCATAGCGAGAGGAAGAGTGTATGTCCGTACCCTCGTGAGGCCGTGGCGAGCGTTAACTGCAGCGGTTGATGTAGTCGTCGTCTTCACGATCGACCGATCCAAGCACCGAGCGTCACGGAGCCTCCGAGTTCAGCACACGTTCAGCTCGATGGCGTCCCTCGAACTCCGATCCAGCCGAGTGTCGAGGAGAGTTCGTCGGCCGCGACGGCGTGGTGGCGATCTTGATGTTCTACGGCGCGAGGCCGCCTAAGCTTGCGACGATATGACGAGGTGGAATATGGTGGAAGGGGCAGCGCGCACGGCTGAGAGCGATCCTAGATCAACTTGTGTGTCATGGGGTTCCCCCGCCCCGTATATAAAGGAGCAAGGGAGGAGGGGGCGGCCGGCCTAGAAGGGGCGCGCCAAGGGGAGTCCTACTCCCACGGGAGTAGGATTCCCCTTTCTAGTCAACTAGCACTACTAGGAAAAGGCATGCTAGTGGCGCCTGGTTTTGCCTTCTAATGGCGCCTTTGCCGATGCGCCCGCATCACGCCATTAGAATTAAATTCTAATGGCGCCTTTGCTGATCGCCATTAGTATCTGGTGTTCTAATGGCGCACCGCCTCTGCGCCATTAGTATAGCTGCGATGCGCCATTAGAATGCCTCCCAGGGGCCATGTGTACAAATGTGCTATGGCATTCTAATGGCGCATTACCAGTTAATGCGCCATTAGTGTGATGATCACAGTGTGCCATTAGTGTCTTTTGTGGTGCGCCATTAGTATGAATATTAGTTTTTTTTTTGCTTTTCTGATTTTTGCACAGATTACAAAATATATTATTGCATAGAATATAAACAGCAGCACACAGCAACATCAGATTCATAAAATACAATAGAAGATTAGTCTCCGAATACAATTCATCATATTAGTCTCTGGATTCAAAAGACCGGACAAAGATAAAACATTACAAGTCTCAAGACCGCGAGTATCGAGTTTGCCTTCACATTACAAGTCGATATCGATCATCTAAACTACCATCACATAGAAGAGAGTTGTGGTCATCACGATGAGCATCATCGCGATCAAACTAGTCTTCATCCGGTTCCAACAACGCTCCCTCCTCTCTCCTGCTAGATAGCGGGCGTATCTAGATTCGGCCTCCGCCCTAGTGGTGTACCCTTTGTAACTATTACCGCTAAAACGGTGAACCTATCTCCGACACTCCTCCCAGTCATCATAGACTCCGGGAACCTTACCCTTGTACACGACATACGACGGCATCTCTATGCACAAGCCAAACAACAGACAATACATAAGCAATGTGTAAGTATGCAACAAAAGGATCAGAAGAGAAAAGCAAGACATTAATAGCACGATTCATGGTCCTACTAATAAAATAGCATCGATTACATCTAAGTTGAACAACCGTCCAAACCAAAGAGACATAGGAATTCATTAAAAGTTTAATTACAACATGAGCCAATCAATGTTTGAACTACACATCACTACTTTCGACTCGACTCATCGGACGGAGGCGTGGATGAAAGCCGTCTGTCGCGATGGTCATGAAATCATGATCGTTGTCACCTGCATTTGTAGCATTCCATCTATCTCTTTGTTGGACGGTTGATTTCGAGGAAGAACTACCCGGCGTATGAAGGACATCTTGATGGATGATGTCGCAAACTCGATTGGATCTGAGCGAATTCTTATGCGAGGTCGCGTCTGGACTGCCGACAAGCTCGTGGCCCAATCTTTGAGATTATCTGGTAGCGAAGGTGATGATGGTCCTTTCGATCGCCGCATGTGATGGAGGCGTAGTAGGCATCCTTCGACCGCCCGGTGCTTGACGCAGCAGAACTTCGTATTGTGTGAGAAGATGTGCTTGCCGTGCTTACGAACTGTCTGGTGAAGGTGCCTCCAGATTTGGCGTGGCAGGGAGAACATCATCAAGAACTTTCTTCACATTTGTGTAGTCTATCATGGAGTTCGGTTGAATTGAAATCGTGGCCATGGAATATTTCGGGCTTAAGAGGATGAGTGTGCAATGTGTGTCCTTTGCGAGAACACGGAATGTTAGAAAAAAAAACGATCGAAATCTAAGAAATCATATGTTACAGGCGGTTAAGGGATGACTTACTCGGAAAGTAAGGCACAAGGAAGTTATCCTTATCTGCGTTTGCGAATAGCGCCTTGAGGTGTGAACTCGCAACTTAGCGGTCCCAGCGCTGCTCAAGTGCTTGGCACGCATGTAGAAGGGTCGACTATCACGATGTCCGGGTATTGTCTCTAATGATCCGCATCTGCATGCTCGGAAAAACACAGCCGAGCGAAGGTGTAGTGCAGCGGATGAAGGTTAAACATAGCAAAGATGTCATCAAACCGCGGGGCGATCATACCCCGATGTCGCCATCCACAAAGCCCTTGCTCTCGGCACCTTAGCCACGAAAACGGGTATGCCACATCCTTCTCTACGAGACGCGCTTCTCCAAAATCAGAACACTGTCATGCGAGACTCCGCATAGCACGGTTGCAGCATTCAGCATATTTGGCGGTAGCATCGCCCTACCGCCACATGCACCCTCCTCGAGATATCCTTAGGTGAAGGTGGCCCGTCTGAGCACGGATCGAACTTCGGTGCGGCTGGCTCGCACGGCGCCCTTGTTAGTCTTCGTTTCGGCCCTTCTTCTTGATCTCTGTAATGGGACGAGTTACGCTCACAGACCGCCTTCTTCAGCGTGTTGGGGCTGATAATATTTCGCGCCTCAGCTATCGAGGCTCGGTGAAAACGGAGGCTGGGCGTGTCACGAGAACTGAACGCCGACGGCGCTTGTTGCAATTGGATTTCTCCGCCGTACCAGCTAGATCGCGGTGGTCTTGGCTGGGTTCTTGAGAAAGAGGCCCGCAGAAATCGTCGGCGTACCCATGTTGGTAAAGTACTTGTCAACTTTGGTAAATGTACCGTCGTCGTTGTAAATCGCCATCCGGATCTGTGCCATAGGGCTGTCCGGATCTGTGCCATAGGGATGTCCGGCAGGTCGGTAGCGTTGCTGCGTTCTTGCCATGGCTTGGCGCCGCACGACTAGCGGTCTTATGCGTGGGGTGGTGTCCCCGCCCCAAGCGAATCTGGCTCTTGGCCATAGCGAGGGCGGTTTATGCAGTGCCGAGGGTCATCTCATCTTCTTCGTCGCCCCGGTGGTCGAATCGGAGGTAACAACTCGTCGCAGCTGGCAGCACCGGACCACTTCAACCCTATACATTGTGGGTGGCATCGGATTACCGTGGAACATGGGGTTGCCGGTTGAGCGATTTTGCCCTTGGCGACATCGACCAACTCGGCGCCCACGAAGTGCGAAGAGTGCAAGGCGTCGGTGGTGCCTGCGAAAACATGTGTAGGGCGTCGAGGATGCCCGATCAAAACAAGAGATGAAGTCATCGGCCGAGAGGCTTAATTACCGTGATGCCGTCAAGCTCGGCTAATGTCGAGGCACCGCGGCGGCGGCGCGGTAATCGACCCAGCGGGCGCTTCTTTGGCGAGTGCGGTCGGCGTACACCGGGTGCATTAAGCTCAAATACCGTGCGGTGCGGAGACACAAATACCGCCTCCGCCGGAGACACCAATAAGCGCGCCGCGGAGACACCAATGGCGCGCCGCGGAGACACCAATGGCGCCGCCGCGGAGACACCAATGGTGTCGCCGCCGCGTTATCTTGATTTGCTGGCCATGAAGCTGGGAACCGGGAGGCCCTTTGCCGCCCGCAATCCACGTCGTCAGCCCATGAATCAGCGTAGGCACCATGGCTTTGAGCCGTTTCGGCTGTTGTTCCACTTGCTCTTGGACAAGCTCCGGTTCCGCGCCACTTGTGCCTTGAGAGCTTCAACCTCGCGCGTCGGCTTTACGAGCTGGCCTTTTTCTCCTTCCGCACACCAGCGGTATAGTATGACCCCATTTTGTGGACAAGCCTTTGCGGCCACACGACCAGTGACTTGACTTATCGAGCTTATCCTTCTTTTTCATTACGTTCAACACCCTATTTAAAGGGGTGTCGAAAGGGAGCTCTTAGGCGACCCAGCGCTCTGCTTTCATTGTCTGCGAAAGGAACATGAGCCATTTAGAAATATTGGTGATTAATTAGAGTGCAACCATATGGAGCTAATTACGGCGGGGTGTATTCCTTACGAGAACAAGCTCAAGCGCCCTGGTCTTGGATCCGTGGTAAGCGCCTTTGTTATCGGGTCCTCCTTGTGCGGGCCCCGACATAGTTCTGATGCGCTTGTCACCGCTGTATTTCTCGAAGCGGGCGGTAGGCCTTGCTCGGCACGCGCTCGCGTCCTCCTTGTCCCATATAGGCTCCGCCACTCTATAACCGCCGGACCGAGTTTGTGTTCCCTAAGTTCAACTCCGCATTTCTTTCCCCATCGACTTGATTCGGACTTGCGGGGCTCGCACTTGATATTGAACTCCTTGTACTCATCTTCGCTCATCAAATGATATTTCGCCTTGATCTTGTCATAACTATCACCTTTATCAATCATTCTCTTCACGCGCTTCTCCAAGTAGGCAGGGCGTGCTCATCTTCGTGAGGCGGCATTGTTCCTCTATTCCACGAGAGGCGTGTGTTTTCAAATTCGTCGGGGAACTTGTATCGTTCGTGCAGCCGTGAAGAGGAGGCTGCGCAAATTCCCTCGGTCCTTATGCCTAAGGTTCTCGGTGTTGATCGAGGCGGTGTTCGGAGAATGCACCCGAGCTGAACCGCGTACCCCTTGACTATATGTTTGGGCTCCGTTGGATTCCGTCGAGTCCACTTGAGTAATTCCTCCTTGGCGGTGCGGAGGCGCATTGAGCGCCGGTCCTTCCTTTGCTTCTTCGGTTGGCTGCCATCGTGTGTGCGCCGCCATCATCGATGGTGGCATCCTCGGCGGCACCATCGGTGGTGTCATCCCAGCGCCACTAGGGGTTGTGTAATCAGGATCGGTGTCTTCAGGCGTCATCATAGCGGTGAGGTTGTTGTTCCTCCAACTCTTGGGACATCTCCCGAATTGCTTGCCGCCCGAACCACCGGCCTCATCGTTGTGGGCCATGTTTCTCTCTAAATAGGAAAAAGTTTGGTCAAAAGATGGTTATTGTCAAGGAACAAGATCATGGTCTCATGATTTAGGGTTGGGCCTAATCACTTGGCACTATTGCCACCTATGTTGGGTTTATCATCTAGGGTTTATCGATGCTAAGGATAATTCTAAGTTGGGCCTAATCACTTGGCTCTATTGCCACCTATGATTTAATGCAGCAAGAATGGCAGGCAGTTGATCCTACTTAACTAAGTACTAAGATAGCCCGGCCCATGCATTAGTCATAAGTACCCCATATGTCCTATTTTTAGCAAAGTCATGCTAAAATTCATGGAAAATTTCAGCATGACCTTTGCTGAAAATAGGACATATGGAGTACTCAATTGCGGAGCGGAAGTTAATCGACATTCGGCAAACTCAAGAACCTCTCGGGTACTGCAAATTCATCACGACACAATGGTGGAGACAAAACCCAGCAACTTTACAAGTCTTTCACAGATTTGTTTGCAAGTTACGATATGTAATAAAGATAAGCCTCAAAGATGAGCCTCCAATGCTAATTTGTTTGCTTCAAGACAAGATGAGCGTCCAATGCAGCAGTAGTAAAGAAATCTATGCATCTGTAAATTTCTCTTCCAATGGCATAGACAAGGTTCGGACATCTTTTTACGAAGGTGATGCCTATTATTTTTACTGAATTAGATGTATACACTATAATGAAGAACAAAAATTCATCCTAATTAAGCAAGTTCTGATTGTCACAGCTAGTGTTGTGTATTTGACATTTTAATTACATACAAAAACAATGTGGACACAGAAATGTATTTGGTAACATCTTTAACAGCGATGCAAGAAATATTCAACCTACATAATGAGTCTTCAAACAGCCCAAAAGACATCATGGATGAAATGGACCAACAATATGTATACATAAAAGTGCAATGACAATATATTTAGGCTTTAACAGCGGTGCAAGAAGTTCATCCTAAATAACACATAAACCCGATTCAACATGTCTTCAAACAGCCCAAAGGCAATCATATTACACAAGTATTGAGAGCTCATAACCGAAAAAACAGGAGCGAAGGAGAACAAAACACATTGAAAAAGGACTATACAGCCAAACACAGATTACCCAGCAGCCATACTCCATCTTTACTAGCCTTAATCACACCTAACATTTGTACATTTTTCTCAATTCTAATACTCTACCAATCAAGCCCAACCCGAGGTCAAAAGATTCGATAGGCCAACGTTCACTCTTCAACAACAGCTACTCATGACCAGTCCATCAAGGTTCGCTGGGAAGAAACAACTTCCCCACTGGCAACCTCAAGACAATGATTGACCAAAACTGTGTCACCGATGAGAACCCTTTGCATCAAAAAATACTAGTATTAAATTAATGGTTTTCACAATCCAGTATGCATGATACAAACCATGGACAAATACATGCTATGCTATCAGTTTCAATACCATGGACAAATACCACACTAAATTCGAATAGGGGACCCTTCCTATAATTACAGTATACAACTATATACATCTAATATGAACACTGACACTAAAATTAACAAGGTAACCATGGCAATCTGAACTTTAGTCTCTCTCAATACCAAATTTCTCCAACCCCCAACCCTAGAACACATCGAAGGAAAGAAAGAGGGGAAGAGAGCGGCTCGGTGCTCACTTGGGAGGTCGAGGCGACTCAGGCAGCCGAGGCAGCTTGGTCGGTGTCAGTGGTGGCGGTCCTCTGGGCAGGCCAGTGGTCGAGGGCGTCAGTGGTGGCGGTCCTCTGGGCGTCTGAGCATGTCGGCCTTGGCGGGGGCTGGGGGAGGCGCTTAGGCGGGAGGGCGTCGAGGCACTCGGCTCGGGGACGGCGTGGGAGGCGGCTCGGCTCGGGGATGGCGAAGGAGGCGAGGGGACGGTGAGGGGGACGGCGGCAGCTGAGGCAAAGTTAGGTCGAGTGGGCGGGGGATCTGGCGAGGGAGGAGAGAGGCCGAGAGGGAAGAGGTGGAGGAAGCACTCTAATGGCGCACCACAGGCAGGTGCGCCATAAATCTGACTGTTCTAATGGCGCACCACCCTCGGTGCGCCATTAGAATTTTGTTTCATAGTCATATCTACAGCCCAACCCTATGTACAACATGAACCCACCCACTAGCCCGGTGGTCAAGCCGCAGCACACACACCGGGAGGTCTGGGTTCGATTCCCAGGATCCCCAATATTTTTTTATGCATTTTAAATGCTGTTTTTTATATTTATTTGTGTTTAAATATGTACAAACATGTTTAAATCATAATAGTAATATTTTTTATGCATTTTAAATGCTGTTTTTATATTTATTTGTGTTCAAGTATGTTCAAACTTGTTTAAATTATAATGATGTAATATTTTTTATAAAAATAGTGGGTGGAGCTAGCGGGGGAGGTGCTTGGTGCGATCGAGATGGAGGGGATCGAGATCGAGATGGAGGGGGAATCGAGATCAAGTGTCCTCATGAATTCAAAAAGTGCCCATGAAATTTAAAAATATTCATGATATCAAAAAGTGCCCATGCATGAAATACAATCGAGAAATGAAGACTACGATTTAAATACAATCGGTCTTAGCTAGCTATCTCTGTTCACAATCTTCTTGCCCTTCTTTTTTTATAAGCGGAGTTCTTACGTGGAGCAGACGTCCTTTAGGTAGGGTGGTCCTGCTTCTTCTTGTGGTGTGTCTGCTACTTCATCGTAAATCGTCATGTTCGATCTTGGTCGCCGTACTTGTCGAAGTCTTGCTCATTGGCTACTCCATCCATTCCGATGATCTTCCTTTTGCCTCTCCTCACGACAACACGACCGGGCTTTGGCGGGTCGGTAATGAAAAGCATTGGTCCACTTGGGAATCCAGTACCCATGGCTCATTTTTCGCGGTGGCGTTTGCGCCCATGGTCTTGATTTAACCGGGTATAACCATGGTGGTGAAATACGGTCTTCTTTTATAGCGTTTTGGCCCATCGACACGGAACATGGGACCTTCTCTCGCGTAGCTCAGCTCCCAGATCTCCTCGATCCTTCCGTAGTATCTGTCCTTGTCGTTACGGTGTAGGATTCCATCGTTACCGGAGTTACGATAACTATCGCTCTTCATGTCCTTGTCCTCGGTGTAGAATGTGTAGCCGTTGATATCGTCGCCTCATAGGTCATCGAGGTTGTGCTCGGCGCCTGTGACAAGGCGAATATGAGTTGTTCTTCGCGGAAGAATCCTCATGTAAAGGTGCGACGAAGCTTCGCTTGAACCAGCGCGTGAAACATGAGTTGTGCTCTTTGAGTATATCTCCGTCCGTCCTCTGTTGGCCTCGGTCATTGTCGTCTTCTTAATAAAGGTTTTGTGCTCTACCACCCAAGGATCGACCACGTCTATGTGTTGTAGCGCGACTAGGTTTACTCTTTCAAAGTCGGCGAGTCGACCCTCGAAATCGACATGCATTTTGGCGACCCTCATGGTGACCCCATCCGGCGAGCCTGCCGAGGTGCTGTTGACGAAGGCAGACCAGCGGGTTCTCGATGCCTAGATAATTCGTGCGATGGGAGATGCACTCTTGATCGAAAGCCCTGGCTATGCTTCCCTCTGGGCGTGACATGTTGCGAGCGTATCCTTTGATGACACCATTCATCCTTTCGAACAGCATCATCTTTGTGCGAGAACGTCGGCCGAGTTGGATGATATCCTCCACTATATGGACCAGCAGATGCACCATAACGTCGAAGAATGCGGCGGGAAGTACATCTCAAGCTCGCATAGTATCACCACGATCTCTTCCTGTAGCCTTCGAGTTGCCTCACGCCAATCGACTTCCGAGATGGCGTCGAAAAAGTTACCTGAGGCCAAATAGCGTTTCACGGACGTGCGCGTCCATGATCCCACGGTTACTGGCTGGAAATATCTGCGTCATCAGCCGCGTGACGGTCGTGAGACTTCATCCCGCTGAACTTCGCTTCGCTGGGTCTAGGTATCTGCTTATCTTCCCAGCGTAACCGTAAGGAAGTTTTACTCCTAGGAGGCGGTGAAAAACTGCTCGATCTCCTCGACTTAGAGTGAAGCCGCGGGAGGTAGTCATTTCGGTCTTCTTGGCCTTTTGCCTTTGCGGCGACTTTCCGTGTCTGCTTCGCCTCATCATCATCATCATCATCATCATCATCATTAGCGTGAAGCTCTGCACGATGCCCATTGATTTCAAGTCGCCCTTGCTTCGGCCCATCTTTGGTCCTCTCGGCATGTTGAGCAGGGTACCAAGCAGACTCGCGCTACGTTCTTCGTGATATGCATGACATCAAGGCTGTGAGGCACGGTGGATCTTCGAGACGGCAAGTCCCGTAAAACAGACCTCGTTTTCCATACCTTCAGCAGGCTCTGGCGCCTTCGCATCTTTCGGCGGTGGGCGGTCTTTCCAATTTTCAACAGCTTGTCTATTTCCTCGCCGCTCCTCGTACAGGCGTTTTTGGGTTCGGTTTCACCATCGAACAGATCCTTGCGTTTCCTCCACGGGTCATCGTCACGAAGCCACCTTGATGTCCCATGAACACGGTTTTGAAGACCGGGATCTCTATCTAGCTGGCGTCGTTGTGTCATCCATGCACCTTACGCATCCGGAAAATCCGTGGACTACCTGCCCATGAGATATCCGTAACCGAGATAGTCGTGCACCGTCGTGGCGGTGCGGCTCTCATAGGAAATATTCTTTCTGCGGCGCCCCACGTATTGGCTGGCGTTTTCCACAGCGTGTCTAGCTCCTCCTTGACAGCCCAGATCTGATTGATGTCGTTCCTGGTTGTTTGGCCCTTCAATTAGCATACTCATGTGAATGTACTTCCTCTTCATGCACAACCAGGGGAAGGTTGTACATCCACACAAACACAGGCCAGGTGCTTGTGTGCTTCTCGGCTGCCAAGCGGATTGACTCCATCGGTGCTCGCGCCTAGCACGATGTTCCTTGGATCCTTCCCAAATTCTAGGTCTTGAAGTTCAATGCTTGCCTTTGGCTCGCATCCTTAGGGTGACTCAGCATCTTGTCTTTTTATCATTCTCCGGATCATTTGCGTCATCTTCGCTTCTTCTCCTCCCTATCCGGCGTGCCAGCGCAAGAGCTTTGCTACCTTAGGGTCCGCGAAATACCGCTGCAGACGCGAGTGATCGGAAAGTACCACACCAATTTTCGAGGAGCTTTCTTCCTCTTCTTGTATCGAGTGGCGCCGACACCGGACATATGGTAGACTCAGCGTGCTCGTCCCGATAAATGATGCAATTGTTCATGCACACATGGTATTTCACGTGCGGTAAATCCAGAGGACACACGATTTTCTTCGCCTCCTCGAAACTGGTGGGCACTTGTTCCCCTTGGGAAGGCGTTCGTGCGAATGACATGGTCTCGTCGAAGCATCGTCGGTCATTTTGTGTTTACCTTCATCTCGAGCCATGGCGTTACTTTCGGCGGGTATCCTCGGGCCTGCATCCTTCATACAATGGAGTAACGCGTCTATCTCCAGTTGATCCAGCAGCTTTCTCTCGGGCGGCAGCTCTTGCGTTATCCGTCCGCTTGAGAAGCAGCTCTTGAATATGAGGGTCCTGCACCCAGCATCCATCATCGTCTGCTCCGGCATCTTCATCTTCATGATCATGCCCTTCGTCTTGATCTTCCTCATCATCATGTACGACATCTTCTACATGATGACTGTGTACAGCATCACCGTCGTGATCATGTCCTGGAGATTCTTCGTCTTCTCGCCCGCCCTCGCCACGGTGGTACTTGTCTTGTTGCCCTTCCTCATTTCTTGCCGGCCCGGCCATGGGCGACTTGATAGTCATCTTCATCACCTTGCCACCGATAGCCATCCATGAAACCACGCAAGAGTAGGTGGTCCCACACCTGCCGGAATCCGGGTCCATAATAAGGCTCTTCAACTTGCATCTTCGACATGGACATCTTATCTCCGTCTCGTTCTTTTGAAGCATCTCGGCCTTGGCGGAGCTCAAAAACCTATTCACGATGCCTTCGGTCATCATGCGGACCATGGTTGCTGCGGGTAGAGCAAAAGCGATATGTTAGAACCAAGAAAAAATTTGGCATGACCTTCCTAAAAATAGGACCAAAAAGAATGCATAGTGCCAAAATTCTCTTGAAACGGAAATGAATCAAAACATTCCGGCAAAATATTGGCAACTATCGCATAGTTCAAATACGGTACCTTCAAACACAAACATATATGCAACACCACAAACACTTGCAACACCACAAACATACATAGATCTAGCTAGGCCACAAAAGTGCATGTGCACGTTGTTGGAAGCGAGCTAGGGAGAAAAAAAGTAGATCTATATCATGAAGATAGCTTTCCTTACTTACCTATCAAAATAGGTAATTTCACCACTTAATTTTGTTGAATCTATGGTGGAAATGAGGTGAGGAGGAGGAGATGGCGAAATCTTGGAGAAGGAGGTGGATGGAATGAAGTGGGGAAAGTGAGTGGGTAGGTGTGGGCTGTCCAAAATATCTTGTTGGTCCCAGGTTACTAATGGCGCACCCTCTGCTCATGCGCCATTAGTAACCCCTGGTTACTAATAAGCGCATCGAAGAGCGTGCGCCATTAGTAGTTTTACAAAAAAGAATAAAACAAAATTTAGAGTAATGGCGCCTTTGCCTGCTTAGTGCGCCATTAGAAGTTATATATAGTAATGGCGCATTGTAGAAGTCATGCGCCATTAGTATGTATGGGAAAATGGAAAAAAAATACATACTAGAGGCGCACCCTGTCCACGGTGCGCCATTAGAAGTTATATATAGTAATGGCGCATTGTAGGCCTCATGCGCCATTAGTATGTATGGGAAAATGGAAAAAAAATCATACTAATGGCGCACCCTCTCCACGGTGCGCCATTAGTGTCTTCCACTCTAATGGCGTATCTGGAATAGGTGCGCCATTAGCATATAGTAGTGGCGCACTGCCTCCACGGTGCGTCATTAGAATCAATCCTATCTATAGCCCTTTTCCTAGAAGTGTAGGAGTTCTTCCATGTATTAGGAGTAGGAGACAAGGAAGGGGAAGAGATAAGGGAAGGAAGGTGGGGGTGCGGCCCCTCCCCTTAGTCCAATTCGGACTAGGCCATGGGGGGGCGCGCGGCCTGCCCTAGGCAGCCCCTCTCTCCTTCCCGCAGGGCCCAATAAGGCCCAATACTTCTCCCGGCGAATTCCCGTAACTCTCGATACTCAAAAATACCGAATCACTCGAAACCTTTCCGAACTCGAATATAGTCGTCCAATATATCGATCTTTACGTCTCGACCATTTGAGACTCCTCGTCATGTCCCGATCTCATCCGGGACTCCGAACTCCTTCGGTACATCAAAACTCATAAACTCATAATATAAGCATCGCCCGAAACCTTAAGCGTGCGGACTCTACGGGTTCGAGAACTATGTAGACATGACCTAGAACTATTCTTGGTCAATAATCAATAGCGGGACCTGGATGCCCATATTGGCTCCTACATATTCTCGAAGATCTTTATCGGTCAAACCGCATAACAACATACGTTGTTCCTTTGTCATCGGTATGTTACTTGCCCGAGATTCGATCGTCGGTATCAATACCTAGTTCAATCTCGTCACCGCAAGTCTCTTTACTCGCTTACGTAATGCATCATCCGTAACCAACTCATTGGTCACATTGCTTGCAAGGCTTATAATGATGTGCATTACCGAGAGGGCCAGAGATATCTCTCCAGACAATCGGAGTGACAAAACCTAATCTTGAAATATGCCAACTCAACATGTACCTTGGAGACACCTGTAGTACTCCTTTATAATCACCCGATTACGTTGTGACATTTGGTAGTACCCAAAGTGTTCCTCCGATAAGCGGAGTTGCATAATCTCATAATTCTGAGGAACATGTATAAGTTATGAAGAAAGCAATAGCAACATACTAAACGATCAAGTGCTAGCTAACGGAATGGGTCAAGTCAATCACATCATTCTCCTAATGATGTGATCCCGTTAATCAAATGACAACTCTTTTGTCCATGGCTAGGAAACATAACCATCTCGATAAGCGAGCTAGTCAAGTAGAGGCATACTAGTGACCCTATGTTTGTCTATGTATTCACACATGTATTATGTTTCGGTTAATACAATTCTAGCATGAATAATAAACATTTATCATGAAATAAGGAAATAAATAATAACTTTATTATTGTCTCTAGGGCATATTTCCTTCAGTCTCCCACTTGCACTAGAGTCAATAATCTAGTTCACATCGCCATGTGATTTAACACCAATATTCATATCGTATATGATTAACACCCATAGTTCACATCATCATGTGACCAACATCCAAAGGGTTTACTAGAGTCAATAATCTAGTTCACATCGCTATGTGATTAACACCCAAAGAGTACTAAGGTGTGATCATGTTTTGCTCGTGAGAGAAGCTTAGTCAACAGGTCTCATCACATTCAGAGTTGTATGTATTTTGCAAATATTTTATGTCCACAATGCTCGCACGGAGCTACTCTAGCTAATTGCTCCCACTTTCAATATGTATCCAGGTTGAGACTTAGAGTCATCCGGATCAGTGTAAAAGTTTGCCTTGATGTAACTTTTACAACAAACTCTTTTATCACCTCCGTAATCGAGAAACATCTCCTTAGTCCTTACTAAGGATATTCTTGACCAATGTCGATGATCTACTCCTAGATCACTATTGTACTCTCTTGCCAAATTCAGAGCAAGGTATACAATAGGTGCGGT
The DNA here is from genome assembly GCA_021437245.1 of Aegilops speltoides. Lineage (NCBI taxonomy): Eukaryota > Viridiplantae > Streptophyta > Magnoliopsida > Poales > Poaceae > Aegilops > Aegilops speltoides. The sequence goes on along the minus strand of CM038141.1, from coordinate 414,058,970 downwards.
ACATAGCATAGCATACTTTATAGAACCTATGGTGAGGCATAGGGAGCGACTTTTCATTCTCTTTCTATTTTACTGTTGTGGTGGATTTGAGTCTTACTCAATTTCATACCTTTGCAAAACAGGCAAGAACTCTTTCTTTTGACTGTTCCATTTTGAACTATTTCAAAATCTTGCCAAGGTATGTACTCATTGAAAATCTTATCAAGCGTCTTGATCTATCTCAATAGATCTTGATGCTCAATATGTAAGTAGCTTTTCTTGAGGTCTTTTACTTTTAAAGAACTCCTTTAAAACACTCCTTTATGCTTTGAGAAAAATTCTACATCATTTCGATCAACAATATGTCACTCACATATACTAATCGAGAAAGGCTGTAGTGCTCCCACTCACTTTATTGTAAATACAGGCTTCATCGTAAGTCCATATAAAACTATATGCTTTGATCAACTTATCAAAGCGTATATTCCAACTCGAGATGCTTGCACCAGTCCATAGATGGATCATTTGGAGCTTGCACATTTTGTTAGCACCTTTAGGATTGACAAAACCTTACGGTTGCATCATATACAACTCTTCTTTAATAAATCCATTAAGGAATGCAGTTTTGACATCCATTTGCCAGATTTCATAAAATGTGGCAATTGCTAACATGATTCAGACAGACTTAAGCATCGATACGAGTGAGAAAATCTCATCGTATTCAAACACCTTGAACTTGTTGAAAACCTTTCGCAACAAGTCGAGCTTGGTAGATAATAACACTACTATCAGTGTCCGTCTTCCTCTTGAAGATCCATTCATTTAACATGGCTTGCTAATCATCGAGCAAGTCAATCAAAGTCCATACTTTGTTGTCATACATGGATCATATCTCAGATTTTATGGCCTCAAGCCATCTCGCGGAATCTGGGCTCATCATCGCTTCCTCATAGTTCGTAGGTTCATCATGGTCTAGTAACATGACTTTCAGAACATGATTACTACACCACTCTGGTGCGGATCTTACTCTGGAAGACCTACGAGGTTCTGTAGTAACTTGATCTAAAGATTCATGATCAATATCATTAGATTCCTCACTAATTTGTGTATTTGTCACAGGAACTGATTTCTGTGATGAACTACTTTCCAATATGGGAGCAGGTACAGTTACCTCATCAAGTTCTACTTTCCTCCCACTCACTTCTTTCGAGAGAAACTCCTTCTCTAGAAAGGATCCATTTTTAGCAACGAATATCTTGCCTTCGGATCTGTGATAGAAGGTGTACCCAACAATTTCCTTTGGGTATTCTATGAAGACGCACTTCTCCGATTTGGGTTCGAGCTTATCAGGATGAAACTTTTTCACATAAGCATCGCAGACCCAAACTTTAAGAAACGACAACTTGGGTTTCTTGCTAAACCACAGTTCATATAGTGTCGTTTCAACGGATTTAGATGGTGCCCTTTTAACGTGAATGCAGCTGTCTCTAATGCATAACCCCAAAACAACAATGGTAAATCAGTAAGAAACATCATAGATCGCACCATATCCAATAAAGTACGATTACAATGTTCGGACACACCATAATGTTGTGGTGTTCCAGGTGGCGTGAACTGTGAAACTATTTCACATTGTTTTAGTTGAAGACCAAACTCGTAACTCAAATATTCGTCTTCGCGATCAGATCGCAGAAACTTTATTTTCTTGTTACGATGATTTTCTACTTCACTCTGAAATTCTTTGAACTTTTCAAATGTTTCAGACTTGTGTTTCATCAAGTAGATATACCCATATCTACTCAAATCATCTTGTGAAGGTCAGAAAATAATGATACTTGCCACGAGCATCAACACTCATTGGATCGCATACATCAGTATGTATTATTTCCAATAAGTCAGTAACTCGTTCCATTGTTCCGGAGAATGGAGTTTTAGTCATCTTGCGGTTCGCAAGCATCAAATGATTCATAACCAAGTGATTCCGAAAATCCATCTTTATGGAGATCTTCATGCGCTTTACACCGGTATGACCCAAACGGCAGTGCCACAAATAAGTTGCACTATCATTATTAAATTTGCATCTTTTGGCCTCAATATTATGAATATGTGTATCACTACGATCGAGATCCAACAAAGTATTTTCATTGGGTGTATGACCATTGAAGGTTTTATTCATGTAAACAGAACAACAATTATTCTCTGATTTTAAATGAATAACCGTATTGCAATAAACATGATCAAATCATATTCATGCTCAACACAAACGCCAAATAACATTTATTTAGGTTTAACACTAATCCCGAAATTATAGGAAGTGTGCAATGATGATCATATCAATCTTGGAACTACTTCCAACACTCATCGTCACTTTCCTTCAACTAGTCTGCTTTTGATACGTAACTCCTGTTTGAGTTACTAATCTTAGCAACCGAACAAGTATCAAATACTCGGGGCTACTATAAACACTAGTAAGGCACACATCAATAATCAGTATATCAAATATACCCTTGTTCACTTTGCCATCCTTCTTATCCACCAAATATTGAGGGCATTTCCGCTTCGGTGACCATTTCCTTTGCAGTGTAAACATTCAGTTTCAGGCTATGGTCCAGCTTTGGGCTTCTTCTCAGGAGTGACAACTTGCTTGTCTTTCCACTTGAAGTTCCCTTTCTTTCCCTTTGCCCTTCTCTTGAAACTAGTGGTCTTGTCAATCATCAACACTTGATGGTTTTTTCTTGATTTCTACCTTCGTCGATTTCAACATCATGAAGAGCTCAGGAATCATTTTCGTCATCCCTTGCATACTATAGTTTATCACGAAGTTCTAGTAACTTAGTGATGGTGACTAGAGAATTCTGTCAATCACTATCTTATCTGGAAGATTAACTCCCACTTGATTCAAGCGATTGAAGTACCCAGACAATCTGAGCACATGCTCACTAGTTGAGCGATTCTCCTCCATCTTTTACTTATAGAACTTGTTGGAGACTTAATATCTCTCAACTCGGGTATTTGCTTGAAATATTAACTTCAATTCCTGGAACATCTCATATGGTCCATGACATTCAAAACGTCTTTGAAGTCCCGATTCTAAGCCGTTAAGCATGGTGCACTAAACTATCAAGTAGTCATCATATTGAGCTAGCGAAACGTTCATAACGTCTACATCTACTCTTGCAATAGGTCTATCACCTAGCGGTGCATCAAGGACATAATTCTTCTGTGCAGCAATGAGGATTAACCTCAGATCACGGATCAAATCCGCAACATTGCTACTAACATTTTCAACACAGTTTTCTCTAGGAACATATCAAAATAAACATATGAAAGCAACAACGCGAGCTATTGATCTACAACATAATTTGCAAAATACTACCAGGACTAAGTTCATGATAAATTTAAGTTCAATTAATCATATTACTTAAGAACTCCCACTTAGACAGACATCTCTCTAGTCATCTAAGTGATCACGTGATCCAAATCAACTAAACCATGTCTGATCATCACGTGAGATGGAGTAGTTTGAATGGTGAACATCACTATGTTGATCATATCTACTATATGATTCACGCTCGATCTTTCGGTCTCCGTGTCCCGAGGCCATATCTGTATATGCTAGGCTCGTCAAGTATAACCTGAGTATTCCGCGTGTGCAACTGTTTTGCACCCGTTGTATTTGAACGTAGAGCCTATCACACCCGATCATCACGTGGTGTCTCAGACGAAGAACTTTCACAGCGGTGCATACTCGGGAGAACACTTCTTGATAATTAGTGAGAGATCATCTTAAAATGCTACCGTCAATCAAAGCAAGATAAGATGCATAAAGGATAAACATCACATGCAATCAATATAAGTGATATGATATGGCCATCATCATCTTGTGCTTGTGATCTCCATCTCAAGCACCGTCGTGATCACCATCGTCACCGCGCGATACCTTGATCTTCATCGTAGCATCGTTGTCGTTTCGCCATCTATTGCTTCTCGACTATCGCTACCGCTTAGTGATAAAGTAAAGCAATTACGAGGCGTTTGCATTTCATACAATAAGCGACAACCATATGGCTCCAGCCAGTTGCCGATAACTTCGGTTACAAAACATGATCATCTCATACAATAAAATATAGCATCACGTCTTGACCATATCCAATCACAACATGCCCTACAAAAACAAGTTAGACGTCCTCTACTTTGTTGTTGCAAATTTTACGTGGCTGCTACGGGCTTAGCAAGAACCGTTCTTACATACGCATCAAAACCACAACGATAGTTTGTCAAATAGACTCCGTTTTAACCTTCACAAGGACCGGGCGTAGCCACACTCGGTTCAACTAAAGTTGGAGAAACTGACACCCACTAGTCACCTGTGTGCAAAGCACGGCGGTAAAACCAGTCTCGCGTAAGCGTACACGTAATGTCGGTCCGGGCCGCTTCATCCAACAATACCGCTGAACCAAAATATGACATGCTGGTAGGCAGTATGACTTATATCGTCCACAACTCATTTGTGTTCTACTCGTGCATATAACATCAACGCATAAAACCAGGCTCGGATGCCACTGTTGGGAAACGTAGTAATTTCAAAAAAATTCCTACGCACACGCAAGATCATGGTGATGGCATAGCAACGAGAGGGGAGAGTGTATGTCCACGTACCCTCGTAGACTGTAAGCGGAAGTGTTAGCACAACGCGGTTGATGTAGTCGTACATCTTCACGATCCGACCGATCCAAGCACCGAACGTACGGAGCCTCCGAGTTCAGCACACGTTCAGCTCGATGACGTCCCTCGAACTCCGATCCAGCCGAGTGTCGAGGAGAGTTCCGTCAAGACGACGGCGTGGTGGCGATCTTGATGTTCTACGGCGCGGGGCCGCCTAAGCCGCAGCGATATGACCGAGGTGGAATATGGTGGAAGGGGCACCGACACGGCTAAGGAACGATCCGTAGATCAACTTGTGTGTCATGGGGTGCCCCCTGCCCCCGTATATAAAGGAGCAAGGGAGGAGGGGGCGGCCGGCCTAGAAGGGGCGCGCCAAGGGGAGTTCTACTCCCACCGGGAGTAGGATTCCCCCTTTCCTAGTCCAACTAGGAGTTCTTCCATGTATTAGGAGTAGGAGACAAGGAAGGGGAAGAGAGAAGGGAAGGAAGGAGGGGGTGCGGCCCCTCCTTAGTCAATTCGGACTAGGCCATGGGGGCGGCGGCCTGCCCTAGGCAGCCCTCTCTCTTTCCTTGAGGCCCAATAAGGCCCAATACTTCTCCCGGCGAATTCCGTAACTCTCCGGTACTCGAAAAATACCGAATCACTAGGAACCTTTCCGAACTCCGAATATAGTCGTCCAATATATCGATCTTTCGTCTCGACCATTTGAGACTCATCGTCATGTCCCGATCTCATCCGGGACTCCGAACTCCTTCGGTACATCAAAACTCATAAACTCATAATATAAGCATCATGAAACCTTAAGCGTGCGGACCCTACGGGTTCGAGAACTATGTAGACATGACCTAGAACTATTCTTGGTCAATAACCAATAGCGGGACCTGGATGCCCATATTGGCTCCTACATATTCTCGAAGATCTTTATCGGTCAAACCGCATAACAACATCGTTGTTCCTTTGTCATCGGTATGTTACTTGCCCGAGATTCGATCGTCGGTATCAATACCTAGTTCAATCTCGTCACCGGCAAGTCTCTTTACTCGTTCTGTAATGCATCATCCCGTAACCAACTCATTGGTCACATTGCTTGCAAGGCTTATAATGATGTGCATTACCGAGAGGGCCCAGAGATACCTCTCCGACAATCGGAGTGACAAAACCTAATCTTGAAATATGCCAACTCAACATGTACCTTCGGAGACACCTGTAGTACTCCTTTATAATCACCCGATTCGTTGTGACGTTTGGTAGTACCAAAGTTTTTCTCCGGTGGCAGGAGTTGCATAATCTCATAATTACGAGGAACATGTATAAGTTATGAAGAAAGCAATAGCAACATACTAAATGATCAAGTGCTAGCTAACGGAATGGGTCAAGTCAATCACATCATTCTCCTAATGATGTGATCCGTTAATCAAATGACAACTCTTTTGTCCATGGCTAGGAAACATAACCATCTCGATAAGCGAGCTAGTCAAGTAGAGGCATACTAGTGACACTATGTTTGTCTATGTATTCACACATGTATTATGTTTCCGGTTAATACAATTCTAGCATGAATAATAAACATTTATCATGAAATAAGGAAATAAATAATAACTTTATTATTGCCTCTAGGGCATATTTCCTTCACACGGGCCTGTTTGTGTCCCGCCGAGCTTATGGGCTGTTTAAGAGGGTAGCGGCGGCGGCGGCCTACGTACAGAAGCACGCGGTGGGGACTTTACGAGCCCCCGGGGTTCGGCTAGGCCTATTTGGCCTGGTGTGTCCCTACGGCCATGTCCAGTCGGCACTCGCAGTTGGCGGTGGAGGACGTCGTCCAGGTGACGGCGTTGCTGCCGCCCTCCGGTTCCAATGGCTTGGTTTTCTTTTGTCGCCGTTTCCGGACGGCGGAGGTTGTTCCCTCCCACATGGTTGTGTTCCTGTTGGACTTTGTCTATGACTGCTTCGTCTTGGGCTGGCTGGCCTTGCTACGTTGTCCATGGTGAGACGACGATGGTGACTGCAGGACCGTGGTGGCGTATGTTGGTGGTTGGCACGATTGGTGGAGCACCTCTGATTGTTTGGGAGGTGGAGTTTTGGGCGTCGGGAGAAATCCTTGTCATTGTGACACCGACACGATGACGCTTGAGAGTGTCATCCCTCCTTCCCGAAGGGCGTTGGGTGTACCTCTTCCCACTCCTCGCAGCGTACCGGGGGAAACCCTAGGACCTGTCCGGACAGTAGTGTCGTTGTCGACACTGTCCTTCTTGGAGGTGCTGCTTGGTACGCGGTGAATCAGAGTGCTAGGATCGTGGTGGGAATACTTCGGAGAGGACGCAGCGGCTGCGAGTCATTTTTGTTTTCGTTGACCCGCCGGTGTCGGCATTGTTTTCTCTTTCTTTTCTTTTGGGCGCGGCTGTGTTGTTTGCCCCAGCAATGGTTCTCATGTTGCATCGTGTGGTTGCTATATTAATATAGCGGGCGAAAGCCTATTTCGAGAAAGATAATACGGTCATTCATGTGCTTGCAGTCATCACTACACTGCAACATACTCATCAAAAACGCTCTTATTATTGGATGGAGGGAGTAGAAGATACTATTATATTCCATATTATTTATATTTCTAGATTTATCCTTTGAGTGGATGCCTTAATTGGCCGATTGTGTGGAAGTAGTAAAGGGCAAAGCCACCTTTTTTTGTCTAAAGAAGAAGTTATATACATTGCCACTCTTGATTTTGTTTCAATTCAAAATTAAAATCAACATACAACAAGCCCAGTTTAAAATAAATCTTATTATTTACACTGTTCAAGCAATCAAGAATAAAAGTTATGTAATCCTGAATAAGGAGCTACAGTACTCAATAAAATGGAACTCAGGTGAAAGTCCACCCGACAGATGACTATGCCATGACACATGAATCAGAACAGTTGAGCCACGGGTCCTTCCAACAAATTTTGTACCATCCGCTGAGTCGGTTTGTTTGGGGTAGTCATTCATGAGCCAGAGAATCCAGATGAGGGAGGCTGACGTTGACGCCGTCATAGGCGAGGGGAGCGTACATCCACATTTCATCAGAGCTCAAGAGCTATACAGCAAAAAGATAGAAGAAGTAAGCGCACGCACTTGCACATTGACAATTGAAACATTTGTTCATCTGTTGCTTCATAAGTGAATACATACCTTGATCTGCAGATGCAGAAACTTGACATACTGGAGTGCTTCCTCCAACATTGTGCTGATGTCAACCTGAAAAAGCAAACATCAACACAATTAGCATTGGCAGGTGCAAATGAACAATGAATGGCAAATGGTAATAACTCACCTTTGTGCCATTAGGAATCAGATGTTGCAGAACTCTCAGTCTCTCATTGATCTTATGCCTTCTTCTCTGTTCCGAAATTGCACATTGTGATAAAATGTTTGATAAGAGATTCCCTAAAGGGAAACGAAGCTAATAGCATGTGGTAACTATCAAACCTTTGCATAGTTGCTTTGTGAGTCCATTGCAGCTCTTGACTTGTTACCGCTCTTCCTTGGTGCCTAGAGAATCGATTGATATCAAAAAATAAATAAGGAGTAGAATTATAATGTCAAAATGGACGAAATGTTGGACTTCACTTACCGAGAGAGCCACATGGACTTCATTGTGATGGTAGCTCTGTTCATCCACTTGCATCTTTCTCTTGATACCAATGTTCCTCTCATTTGCCGAACCGAGGTCATCGACTTGGAGACCAAAAGATGCTTTTGTGCTATCATTTTCGGAGGAGCAAAGGTTTGCACCAGAATCGCTACTGCAACAGAGCACTGACTGCAAATGCGCAATCATCTCCGGCTCCTCAAAGATTGCATCGAGAGAACCCCAGATGGATGAACATTCTGCCGCCTCCATTTCTACTGATCTCTGAAATCTCTGGTGCGGTATGGTTATGAGAAATCCTTTGGTTAGTACTGAGCATGAACGTGTTTATATATACCTTCAGGAGCAGAAAGTCTTTGTTATTGACATTACAGGGATTTGACTTAGATTAACAACAATCTTTCAAGAATAAGAATGCAGAAGAGAAAGATGAAGAGGATAGATAATATTTGATTCAACGTGTTGGGAAGTGGTAGCCCCTGGGAAGTCATAAATGCTATGGTGTAGAATACTATGTTTGGTGTGGTGCATGAATCATAATTATTGGATTAGTCAACAATGCTTATGGATGACAATAAGGCAGCATCGCAGACTAATGAACTTTGGTTGGTGTAACGCATGAATCATGACCCCACAGTCCAGATTTTCTGTCTTACTCCCACTGGTCATTTTTACTCCGCGTATTAGATTTGATTCAAGTCAAACTTTGCAAATTTTGTTAAATTTATATTGAAAAATATCAACATCTACAATGCCAAATATATATACTATAAAACTATATTTCATAATGAATCTAAAAATATTAATTTGGCATTGTGAATGTTGATACATTTTTTTGTAAGTTTGGCATCTTTGCCTTCAGACAAAAACTTATATGCAGATTAAAAAGGATGGAGGGACTATTACGTGGTAGCGATGCCAGCCAGTTGTTTATGACAAGGTCAGAATCCAATTGATCAGGACGGTGCAGATCATGCAGCAGCCCCAGCACATAGATACAAACTGCCCTCTTAGCTGGGGTAGGCCATGACTTTGGTTTCTGGTTGGCTTTCTAAGACTTGAGAATTAACGATGCATTTGGTTCCTTTCTTGCAGTGCAATTTGGAAAGTCTCACAGATTTTTTAAGACAATTATGTGCTTGTAAATTCTGATTTAAAAGATCTTATATTCCTTTACAGAGGGAGTACACTTCTATGCTGTAAAAAGAAGCACATGCACATTATATTCATATTTTCCTCTAGAAGAGGAGAAAGAAGTTTTTTTTTCAAAAATGAGGATTATCCCTGGCCTCTGCATCAACATGATGCACACAGCCGTCTTTATTAATTATTCTCTAAAATCTGACAAAATGAATACAAGGATCAACCCGAAGCCCCCTTCTAGGCGACCGAAGTCGTTACACCTGCAAGTATACATATTTGCCTTGTCCGCATAACAGACACAATCTAATCCAGTGGCCTGAAGACCATCCGGTCTAGGCGTCCCATAACGTGCACCGCATGCGCACGCTATAGGATCCGCCGCCGCCATCTTCCGCCATTCCGTCTTCGGGAGGAATAACTGCATAGATCTTGTCAGTCCCATCTACCGTTGATATCACCATAACACCAGACATCGCCACCAGCCTGCGCACGTCGATCAAACTGCATCCAACTCTGAGACTCCACACCTCCTTGCCGTCAAGACCCACCTGTTAGGTTAATCTCCTCCCAATCGAGCCCAATGGCTCGACGGGCCCCTGACTCGCGCCCTGATCGGGGGCGCCCAACCAAACCATGGTTGGTGGGCCCCTGTGACCCGCGCTATATAACAGAGGTGGGGGCCGGGGCACGTCTCACCAAGTTGAATGCCGCCACAAACCCCACCGAACACTCCCTACCGATCCAGGGTAAGCGCGGTGCTCACGGGAAGCACACCACCGCTGCCATCTCTGTCCACATCGCCGCCGTCTCCACACCACCATAGCCAGCACTGGATTGAGTTCATCCGCACCAGGAGAAGGTAGGTTACCGGATCTACTAGCCTACTCCGATCACAAAGTCTATCAATGGTATCAGGTAGCCAGATCGGGCTAGATGATTTCAGTACAAAGAAAAAATAAAAAGAAACAGAAAAACAAAAAGTTTATCCCTCCCCCAAAAAACCCTAGCAGGGGAAAGAGATCACCGGCAGAGGGCCTCTGGCCTCGCCGGCAAAGTGCGCTGCCACTCCGGCCGCGCCGTTCCTCTCGATCCCCACACGCATCGACAAGCCAAGGTGCGGGGAAGAAGAACAAAGCCCCTCCAAAGGGGCAAAAGGGCACCACCACCGCACCGCTTGACGGCGGCACACTCTCCTTCGGGAGCTCGCGCGCGCCGGCAAGGGGGACGGGGGCAGCGCCGCAGCATCTGAGATTCGCACCTCTCTCTCTCTGTGTGTGTGTTGCTAGAAGAGGGAGGAGAGGGAAGGGGAAAACAGCAGAAGCAGAAGGGGAAGGGGAAGGCTCGCGCGGCGCGGCTCGAGTCGTCGTCGGCGGCCGGCGTGACCCCAACCCGCCACATCGGGATCTCTCTGATCTCTCTCACTCTCTCTGCTGCGGGAGAAGGGAAGGTCAGAGGATGAAAAGAAGGGAAGGGAGAAGGAATGAAGAGGGAAGGGAAAGGTAGCCGTGAAGGCTGGCGTGGCCGCCGACGCCGTCGCCGGCGACCAGCGTGACTGAACCGACAGCAGAGCCGCCTTGGCGAGAGAACAGCAGAGAGCGGCGACTAGGGTTTCCCCCTCCGGGCGCTGGCTCGTTTTGTTCGGCGAGGACATCGCTGGGGCATCCGATCGCGATGGGCGGCTGCGATCTAAAACCTAACTCATCCGGGCCCTTTTGGGCGGCGCTGCCGGTGAGCTCTTGGGCGGCAACAGGCTACATGAGCCAAGCCAAACAGCCACGAGAGGCTGGGCCGTCTTGGCCAGACAAAGTGCACAAATACATGAAAGCAGGCCGTGGGCGAACAAGAGGGCAGGCTGGTATTTGTGCTGCTCATTTTTATTTTAAGTTTTTTGTTATTTGTCCAGTTTTTTGGCAGATTTCAAATAGTGTTTTCTATGCAATTTTTTCCAACGAAAATTTTGTTTTAGAATATAGAAAAGTAAACAGAAAAAGTTTCTGAAAATGAAAATAGGAAATTTTCAGAAAAGAAATGTTCATGAATTTTTATAAAGAAAATAATAAAGTTCATGAATTTTTTAATTAGTCAAAGAAAAGTTTCTGTAAAGAGTAAAAAGTTTGTGAATTTTATTCATGTTTTTTCCGCTGCGTATATAATTGATAGTGCTCTTTTACAAAGAAAATAAAAGTTTCGATAGAATTATGTTTTTTAAGAGCATGTTAAAGTGATTATTAAAACGAATATGATTATGTTATTTTTTATGACCAACGTTGTTTAATAACATGATCATGTTTTATTATTGAAATTTAAAGGTGCATTTATTTCTAATATTTTTAATTGCATAGACAATTGTATGTTTTAATTTGACCAACGTCAGATTATTGCATATGATTGTTTTACTGATGTCACTTAAATTGTGATTTTAGGAGGCTTTCACTTGATGAGTTGCCTAAAAGAAGTTCCGACACTCAGAGGTGACAACCACACTGAGTGGAGGAAGAAAGTTGAACTGGCATTTGTTTGTGCTGATCTTGACTGGGTTATGGAGAAACCACAGCCGGTCAGACCCACAGAGCCAGTAAGAGAGGCCACTGATGATGATGCTGCATGGGCTAAAAAGAAGGGGGACTATGCTCCTTTGGAGCAGTCCTACCTCATAGATAACCAAAAGTGGGTCAATGCAAAAAAAAAATGCATGACATTTATAAAGAATACAATTGAGAGCGCCATTGTGGGCTCCATTGCAGAGTGCCACTAGTAGAAAAAGGGTCAAACGTGAAGCACATTAGTGCCGGTTTGTATTAGAGCCGGCACAAATGTATACATTAGTGCCGGTTCCAACGGCTAGCCGGGCCGCTCTCATTAGTACCGGTTCGTGGCTAACCTTTAGCACCAGTTCGTGCCACGAACCGGTACTAATGAGGGTGGTGGCAGGATGTTGTGAGTCGGGGCCCCCTCCAGCACCTTTAGTACCGGTTCGTGCCACGAACCGGTACTATAGGTCCTCCTGCATATAAACCCTTCGTCCAGCTCGCTCTGTTCTTCCCCCTTTCCCTTATCCTCCCCTCTCTGTTCTTCCTCTTCCCCTCGAGCTCATCACACATTTTGCCCAAAATTTGTCAAGATTTGAAGGCCCCCATCCATTCAAGTGATCACAAAGGTTAGCAACTTTGTCCTTTCATCTTTCATTGCTAGATTAGCTCTTGCAATGCTTTACATAGTTATTAATTTGTGAGTTTAGCAATTTGGGAGGAAATATATATATGTGCTAGTATTTGATTTATATGCAATTTGAGGTCAAAAATAACACTTAGTTTGCATATGTAGGTGTGGTTTACTTAGTGCCTTCTAAATGTCCGTCGTAACCACCGTCGATCGCCCGCACCGTCCCATCACCGGCACCACCTTGTGGTGAGCCTCTTGTTCATGCAATTTTATATAAAAAATTGATGTTTGTGTGATTTGGATATATAGTTAATCGTGTAATAATTATCTTACCCGTACATTGTTTGTTATACATAGTGCCATGGTTTTGATATCGGTCCCCGTCGGCCCTCGTCCTTGTTATGATTCGAATGTGGTATATTCTCTTTTAAAATTATTTGTTGCATTTCGTGTTTATGACAAATTATGCCCATCAAGTTGACATAGATATTTTTATCTAGGAGGTATGTGAACCGGAAATTCCAACCGACCCTATTGTCGAGAGGTTAAATTTAGTTGAAAGAGAAAACGAGTACTTGAAAGAAAAATTGAAAAGAATTGAGGGGGAGAAGATGGAATTGGAGTTGCATGTTGCCGATGTCGTCGATGATCACAAGATCAAGATGGAGAAAATGCGCTTGAAGATTAGAAAGATTAGAAAATATGCCATCGATAGTGAGGCTTGGTATCATTATGCTGTTGGATCAATTGTTACCTTAGTTGCGATCTTGATCGCATTTGTTGTTGCATTTAAATGCTTTAGCTAGAGAGTTATTTGTTTGTTGCATTTAAGTGTTGTATGAACTTTATGTATGAACTTGTATTAATTTGGTCTATTCGATTGTTGTGTAATGAAGATGAGCCGCAATGGATGTACGATGACCGATGCTCTCCCCAGTTCGTTGAGGGCGTGCATACTTTTACGCTTATGGCCGAGGCAAACAAGCGGACGGATGGTTTTATGCCTTGTCCATGTGCTGGCTGTAAGAATGGTCACAATTACTCTACATCAAGAACCATTCACGTCCACCTGTTTGAGTTCGGTTTCATGCCCCACTATAATGTTTGGACCAAGAACGGAGAAAGAGGTGTTACGATGGAAGACAATGAAGAAGAAGAGGACGAGGACAGCTATCCTGGCCATGGGTTCCCTGAATACGATGATACAACAATGGGGGAAGAAGCTGAGCCGGTAATGCGGGAAGAAGCTGAGCCGGCAATGCGGGAAGAAGCTGAAGAAGAGGCATCAGATGAGCCCGTTGATGATCTAGGTTGGGCTATTGCCGATGCAAAGAGAAACTGCGCAAGTGATTTGGAGAAGAAGAAGTTGCAGCGCATGTTAGAGGATCACAAAAAAATGTTGTACCCGAATTGCGTAGGTGACAAGAAAAAGCTGGGCACCACACTGGAATTGCTGCAATGGAAGGCAGAGAATGGTGTATCTGACAAGGGATTTGGAATGTTGCTGGTAATGAGAAAGGATATGCTTCCAAAGGACAACGAATTGCCCGAGAGTACGTACGAAGCAAAGAAGGCTGCCCGCCCTCTAGGGTTAGAGGTGCAGAAGATACATGCATGCCCTAATGATTGCATCCTCTACCGCGGTGAGTACAAGGATTTGAACGCTTGCCCGGTATGTGGTGCATTGCGCTATAAGATCAGCCGCGATGAGCTTGGTGATGTCGAGGGGCGGCGCCCAGAAGAAGATTCCTGCCAAGGTGACGTGGTATTCTCCTATAATACCACGGTTGAAACGTTGTTCCAAAACAAAGAGCATGCCAAAGCGTGCGATGGCACGAAGAAGACCGTAAGAAAGGCGAAAAGTTGAGAGTACCGGCGACGGGTCGCGGTGGAGAAAAATCGAAAGAAATACGGAAGGAGCTTGCAGATGGCGCAAGGAGCGTATGGTTTGGTTTAAGCGCAGATGGCATTAATCCTTTTGGGGAGCGAGCAGCAACCATAGCACCTGGCACGTGACTCTATGTTTGTATAACCTTCCTCCTTGGTTGTGCATGAAGCGGAAGTTCATTATGATGCGGTGCTCATCCAAGGCCCTAAGCAACCCAGCAGCGACATTGATGTGTACCTAAGGCCATTAGTTGAAGAACTCTTACAACTGTGAAATGGAACAGGTGTACGTGCGTGGGATGAGCACATGGGGGAAGAATTTAACCTAAAGGCGTTGCTGTTCGTGACCATCAATGATTGGCCTGCTCTCAACCTTTCGAGATGGACAAACAAGGGATACCGCGGATGCACGACTGTTTGGATGATACCGGCGATATATATTTGAATAGTTGTAAGAAGAATGTGTACAGGACATCGTCGATTTCTTCCGGCAGGCATCCCGTAAGAAAGAAAGGCAAGCATTTCAAAGGTGAGGCGGATCACCGGACGAAGCCTCGCCACCGTACTGGTGCTGATGTACATGATATGGTCAAGGATTTGAAGGTGATATTTGGAATGGGTCCTAGCGGACAACCTGTTTCGAAGGACGCTGACGGACGCGCACCCATGTGGAAGAAGAAATCTATATTTTGGGACCTGCCATATTGGAAAGACCTAGAGGTCCGCTCCGCAATCGACGTGATGCACGTGACGAAGAATCTTTGCGTGACCCTGCTTGGCTTCTTGGGCGTGTATGGGAAGACAAAAGATACACACGAGGCACGGAGGACCAGCAACGTATGCACGGAGAAGGCGGCATACATTAGGGTCATGCAAGCTACGCTCTTACCAAAGAAGAGAAGGAAATCTTCTTTGAATGCCTGCTTTCGATATAAGGTACCGTTTGGCTATAAATCGAATATAAAGGGAATAATAAACATGGCAGAGAAAAAGTTCCGAACCTAAAGTCTCATGACTGCCACGTGATTATGACGCAAATCGCTTCCGGTTGCATTGAGGGGCTTCTACGGAAAAGCGTTCGATTAGCCATTATGAAGCTATGTGCATTTCTCAATGCAATCTCTCGAAGGTAATCGATCCGAAATCATACCAAGGTTCTGAGAATGATTTGGTGCAATGTCTTGTCGATTTCGAGTTGGTGTTCCCACCATCCTTCTTCAACATCATGGCGCACATCCTAGTTCACCTATCGAAGAGATTAACGTTTTGGGTCTGTATTTCTACACAATATGTTCCCCTTTGAGAGGTTCATGGGAGTCTTAAAGAAATATGTTCATAACCGTGCTAGGCCGAAGGAAGCATCTCCAAGGGCCATCAAAATGAGGAGGTCATTGAGTTTTGTATTGACTTTATTCGACCTTAAGCCGATTGGTGTTCTTGAATCGCGGCATAAGGGCGCATGGATGGAAAAGGCACGCTAGAGGGGAACAAATAATATGTATGGACGGACATTTTCTCACTGAAGCACACTACACAGTTCTACAGAATTCCACCTTGGTGGCTCCGTATATGGATGAACACAAGAATTTGCTACGCTGCAAACACACGGAGCGGTCTGATGGCTGGATTACACGTGAACAAACCAGGAGTTTCGCCAGCTGGTTGCAGACACGTACCATGCATGACACCTCTATTGAAGATGACCTGTAGTTGCTGTCCCAGTTACCATCTTCGAATATAATGACTTTCAAAGGGTACGAGATAAATGGTAATACATTTTACACGATCGCCCAAGATAAGAAGAGCACCAACCAAAACAGTGGTGTCCGCTTTGATGCGAGAAACCAAGGCGGAAAGGAAACATATTATGGTTATATACAGGACATATGGGAACTTGACTATCGGCGTGGTTTAAAGGTCCCTTTGTTTCGGTGCAAATGGGTCAATATGACACGAGGCGGGTAACGGAAGACCCGCGATGCGGAATGACAACAGTGGATCTCAACAATCTTGCGTATGCAGATTTAACCATTCGTCCTAGCCAATGATGTGGCACAGGTTTTCTATGTGAAGGACATGTCTACCAAGCCAAGAAAAAGAAAAGATAAGGAAGCGAATGCATCGTACGATGAGCCAAAGCGGCACATAGTTCTTTTTGGGAAGAGAAACATCGTGGGAGTGGATGACAAGACAGACAAGTCAGAAGATTATGAAAAGTTTGATGAAATTGCTCCATTCACAGAAATGGTTCATATGGAAAAAGATCCCACCTCATATGAAGAAGCCATGAGAAGCCCTCATTCATCGATATGGATGAAGGCAATGGAAGACGAGATGAGATCAATCAGTTCCAAAGATGTTTGGGACTTAGAGGAAATTCCTAAAGGAGCCAAAACAGTAAGCTGCAAATGGGTCTACAAAATTAAGTATGACTCTAAAGGGAATGTAGAAAATTATAAAGCACGACTCGTGGCAAAAGGATTTACACAAAGAGAAGGGATAGATTACAAAAAGACATTTTCTCCGGTCTCGTGTAAGGATTCCTTCAGAATCATAATGGCATTAGTTACTCACTTTGATTTAGAGTTACATCAAATGGATGTAAAGACGACATTTCTCAACGGAGATTTAAAAGAAAATGTCTACATGAAACAGTCCAAGGGTTTTATCATGGAAGGCAAGGAAAATATGGGATGCCGCCTAAAGAAATCCATTTATGGATTAAATCAAGCCTCTAGGCAGTGGTATTTAAAGTTTAATCAAACGATTAAAAGTTTTGGATTTAAAAAAAATATTGAGGATAACTGCATTTATGCAAAGTTTAAAAATGGGAAATATATTTTCCTAATCTTGTATGTGGATGACATTCTGCTTGCTAGCAGTGATGTTAGTCTACTACAAGAAACAAAGAAGTTCTTATCCTCGAATTTTGACATAACAGATCTTGGTGAAGCATCATATGTTTTGGGCATAGAAATTCACCGAGATAAAAACAATGGAGTCTTAGGACTATCGCAGAAAGCATATTTAGAAAAGGTTCTATAAAAGTATAATATGCATGCGCGTAAAGCCACACCTACTCCTATAGTTAAGGGCGATAGTTTTGGGAAATTCCAATGTCCCAAAAACCAGTACGAGATCGATCAAATGAAAGGAGTACCATATGCTTCGGCAGTTGGCAGCTTACAGTATGCACAAGTGTGCACTCGCCCTGACTTAGCTTTTATCACCGGGATACTCGGTAGATATCAAGAGAATCCAGGCATAGAGCACTGGAAGATGGTAAAGAAAGCATTGCTTTATGCGCAAGGCACGAAGGACTACATGCTAATATACAGAAGAAGTGATTCCCTAGAGATAAAAGGGTATTCAGACGCAGATTTTGCGGGGGACAAAGATGATAGAAAATCCACGCCAGGATACGTATTCACCCTCGCTGGGGGAGCTATTTCGTGAAAAAGCTCCAAACAGTCGATCGTTGCATCATCCACGATGTATGCAGAATTTATAGCATGCTTCAAAGTCACGGGGCGGGCGATATGGCTAAAGAAATTTGTACCCGACTTGAAAGTGGTAGATTGTATTCACAAACCACTAAAGATGTGCTGCGACACTCAGCCCGCAGTATTTTACGCTCACAACAACAAGTCGAGTAATGCTGCCAAAACAATAGAGATAAAGTATTATGTTGTGAAAGATAAAATCCAGGATCAAACTATAAGTCTCAAACATATAAAGACAAAAGATATGCTTGCGGATCCGCTAACGAAAGCCTTACCACCCAGTGTGTTCAAGGAACACTTAGCCGGCATGGGTTTAAGGGAAAGCCTTATGATTCCTGGATAGGCCCGAAAGGAACAGAATTTATTTCTAAACAAAACGTATGTTGTAGCTGAATGATTCTATCGGCAATTCAGATGTGACGATGAAACATGCTCTATGTACCAATATGTGATGAAACAAATAAAATAGAAAGTATAAGGTCAAAAGTAAAGTTGAGATCAAGGGGGAGAATGTTAGGTTGATCTCCTCCCGATCAAGCCCAACGGCTCAACGGGCCCCTGACTCGCGCCCTGATCGGGGGCGCCCAACCAAACCATGGTTGGTGGGCCCCTGTGACCCGCGCTATATAACAGAGGTGGGGGCCGAGGCACGTCTCACGAAGTTGAACGCCGACACAAACCCCACCGAACACTCCCTACCGATCTAGGGTAAGCGCGGTGCTCACGGGAAGCACACCACTGCCGCCATCTCTGTCCACATCACCGCCGTCTCCGCACCACCATGGCCGGCGCTGGATCGAGTTCATCCGCACCAGGAGAAGGTAGGTTACCGGATCTCCTAGCCTACTCCGATCACAAAGTCTATCACCACCGTCATCAATGCGGTCGACGAAACACCGCTCCACCTGTTGGCCTCTCCACTGAATCAGAACTCCAAGACGATGCCCCCAGGTGGGAGAACAACACCAAAGTCTCCGTCATCATCCGATCCGCGAGACCCAGGTCTAGGTTTCCCACTAAATAGATGCTACATGGAGGAAGTGGGGCACACCATCTGCAACTGCCGATGCACCCAAGCGGTGCCCTCCGCTACATAGCTCTCATGACGAGGCCTTCAAGAAGGAAACGACGCCAATAGCACCGTCGCCGTCCTAAGTTTTCACCCGAGAGATCATGAGGGGGGAGGGCGGACCCTCGGGTGTCGTCGCTGTCACGGCCGGCAGGAGCCGGCCTAGGAATTATCCCAATCCGGATCCCCACCTCCCACTCCATCGCAACCCGGTAACCGGCTAGCAGCACAACCATGTCTGGTAAGACGGAGTGGACACACCATGGGTTGGATGAAGGAGCAGCTCGGCGTCGTTGGCCGCCGTGACATCAAACCGCGGAATCAACCCGCCGGTGAATCGCCGGCCACCCGGTCCAATCCTAGGCAGCTCACCCGCCCCGCCGTGCCACCGGACGAGGAAGACTCACCAAAGGGACCGCCGTCCCTGATCCATGGATCGTAGCCGCCGTACCAGCACCGAGCAGCCGGAGAAGGGCTCCGCCACTGCCTTCCTTGTAGCCATCCGGACTTTGCCGGAGTGCACCTCAGGCGACGATGAGGGGAGAAATGTGCGGCAGAGGAGCAAGAAGCGTCGGGGTGACGTGGCGGCGAAGGAGGGAACCGGCGACGGTGCTAGATCATGAATTCATGATCCCTTCTGGCCTGGGCGAGTCGCGTTCGCCACCCGATCAGTTTTTCCAAGGAGGAAGAAGTATATCATGATATATGTTGGCAAACGAGAGTTCAGGGTTGTAATATGGGTTTCTCTCGATTTTGAACGACGTGCAACAGAGAGCTTAAGGGAGGAAGAGGACGAGTCCATATGTCAGAATACAGTCAATCTATTCCCACTTAAATAGCTGCTTATAGACAGACCATGTCATGCACAGTGCTGGGGTATGTGTCATGCACGCACATGTGGCTGGGTGCAATCGACAAGGAAGCCGAGCGGCACACGTTGGAGGCCGAGACACAGCAGGAGGCGGCGGTGCAGGAGATTCAACAACAACATCAGCCGGCGCAGCAGCAGACGGCGAACTAGGATGTGGACCAGTAGGCGGCAGGGTTGGCAACCTTCTAGCAGACATTCCCGTGGAGTTTTTTCTTTTATTTTTTTTAGAAAAGGAGGATGACCCCCGGCCTCTGTATCTAGGAGATGCATATGGCCACTTTATTGATTATTCTCAAGGATCTTACAAAGTATTACAACAATGTGCCTGAATCCACCATCTTGGCAACATATGCCGCTACTCCTATCCAAAATGATGAAGGGGTGCTAGCTGGGCCACTACCCAAACCACTCACCTAAGCCTAACATCAAAAGCCGGAAAACGAAACTCATTCGGAAGCCCCAGCCGAGCCACATACCGGTGCAGGGCACAATCCGTCGAGACCTTTTCGTGTGTCGTCGCCGCCATCTTCCACAGGTCCGTCTTCAGATCATATTGAGGCTTCTACCTTGTCTGACCACTCTGCCATCGACGCCCCCATGACGCCAGACAATTTCCTCCTCCTGCACGAGTCCATCTCCGCGCATCAGACGCGGAGTCTGCACAGCACCATGCCGCCAAGATCCGCCACCATCAGTGTGTAAGATGAAACACCACTCCACCAAAGTTGCCGTCCTCTAGTCCCTCGAGTCCGTGTGCACCTCCAAGAATGACGCCCCCAGGGGGGAAACAACACCAGAGAGCCGCCGTCATCCGATCTACTGATCTAGGGTTTCCCCCGAAGGTAGCACAGAGTGGCCTTGAACATCTCCATGACGATGCCTTCAGGAAGGGAACGGCGTAGACAGCGTTGCCATCGCCGGCCTTGGCAATAGCCAATAGCAGGTTTTCACCCAGATCTGATCGAAGACCTCCATCTCTCGTGCATGGGTCGCCGCCATCCTTGCCGGGATCTGGATGATCCCGCTTGCCAGATCTCAGACGAGGCCCCCCCACCGAGACCCGCCCGCCGGCGGGGAGGCCGAGGTCGCGCCACGGATCAGATCCACGATGGATCCAAGCCGTGCCGCCGCCCGAGTCAGCCCGTCGCGCAGCCGCCACCGCTGCCGAGGCTCGCCGCGCGTGCCCGCGCCCGCCACCGCTCGCCTAGGCCTGCCGCCGCAGGACACCGCCGCCTGCCGCCTAGATCCGCCGCCCATGGAAGAAGGGGAGTCGGGAGAGGGAGTCCCCCCGCCGCCGACGTCTGCCACGCGGGTTTCACCCGGCGGCGGCGCGAGGAGGGAAGAAGGAGAGGGCGGCGGCGGTGCCTAGGGTTGGAGGCCCCCGAGTCGCCTAGGGCGGGGGCGACGCGAGGGACGCGAGTGACCATGGAGGAGGAGGAGGAGCCTACGCCTAGATCTACCGCTACTAGCTGGCTGTTTAGAGCATCTCTAGCAGACCCGCATAATGCCCCAACCCACAAAATAATTGCCAATATACGGGTTCACACGAAAAAAGCCGCCCGATCAGACACCGTAAAGGCGGCGGACCCGTAAAAAAATTTGAGGGGCACGGAAAACATCCCCGTCAAAACTATAAATATAAGGATTTAGGAGCCATCCCGAGCGGGCCATGTATATGCGAAAGACTGTTGGTGGGAGTCTAACTGCCATCAGAACCTTCATGGCTCGCTCCCGTCCGCCCGTCCCCGTCGCCGGCCGCTGTCGTGGTTCTAACTCTAACAGTAGAATAGGGGGTAGGTATGGAGAGGCAAGATCCTAGCTATGGAGTAGTTGTAAACACAAGAGATGTACGAGTTCAGGCCCTTCTCGGAGGAAGTAACAGCCCTACGTCTCGGAGCCCGGAGGCGGTCGACTGGATTATGAGTGTATGGATTACAGGGGCGCGAACCCTTTACACTGAGGAGGGGGGTGGCTTATATAGTGTCCGCTGGACCCTCCGCCCTCAAGAATGCAGGTTTAAAGTACATTAAGTCTAGGCGTTACTGGTAACGCCTTACATAAAGTGTCCTAAATGCCATAAAGACTACTTAATTACAGACCGTTTGGATGCAGAGTGGCTCTTGATCTCCTGGTGGTCGAGTGAGTTTTCATGGTCGAGTCCTTCGAGTCCGTCGAGTGAAGTCCCTCTTGGTCGACTGGAAGGCAGTTTCTTTTGAGGGTGTCCTTGGGTAGGGCACTTAGATCAGGTCTATGACCCTATCCTAGGTACATGACTTCATCATTAGCCCCCGAATGGATCGAGGTTTGAGTGAGGAAGGAGTTGATAATATTTCCGACCTGCTTTTGTGTTCTGGACATGTATCATCTTGGACCAATAATCTCTTTGTTGATAACAGCAACTTTTCTTTCAGTCGCCTTGATCCATTCTTTTCTCTAGTCGAGTGAACTTTTGAACTTAGTAATTTCCGAGCGACGGATCGCAGGAAATCTCTCGTCTGACAGATTGATCCGCTGTTAGCGGATTTTATGGCATCCGGATTTTGGGAAGCGCGCGAAGCGGGGTGGACCGCGGCGCTCGGATGGGATAGGGCATAGACGCCTCGATTCCCGCGCCGCCTTTTTCGCCATGTATCGCGTACGCGCGACTGTTTTGGGATGTGACTGGATTGCCTGGACCAACTTGTCATCCACTCGGAAGCGCCCTTATAAAATGCGCCCGGCGAGGGTTTTTGAACAGTACCTCCCCACTTCTCCTTCTGTCCTCTCCGCCTCCGCCCACAGCGCCCGCTCTCGCCTCTGCCCAACCATTCCTCGTACGCTTCACCGGCAACAATGGTGAAGGAGAAGACGGCGGCTCTAGAGCGCGCGAAGAAGGCGATGGCGACGGGGAAGGCGAAAGGGAGAGCGACCAGTTGGGGCGGATCCTCGTCAAGGTCCCTTTGCCGCGCGGTTGGGTTCAAGGATTGATCCGCCGACCATCACCGAGAGGGATCTCACCAAGATGGCCAACGAGGGTTTGATCCCCCACGGAGCAGCGAGGCTCCCGGGGAACGAGTGGCAACCACAGCCGCAGGAGGGTGAGTGTGTTCTTCTGGCTAACCACATCGACCGTGGGTTCTCCTTGCCTCCGAGTGTTTTCTTCCGTGGTTTCTTGAATTTCTTTGGGGCGCAACTCCACCATTTCAATCCAAAATCCATCGCCTACCTTGCTGCCTTCGTGTCCATGTGCGAGAACTTCCTGGGCTGCCGACCGCACTGGGGTCTGTTTAAGCACATATTCACTTGTCTCTCACAGACAGTAAAAAAGGCAAATCCAGATGACGATAGGACTAAGGTTATTCAGATGTGCGGGGGTCTTGGGATCCAAATGAGGAGCAAGAGTACTTTTCCGGCCATGACTCTTCCCAAGTCGGTCAGAGGATGGCAGTCGACTTGGTTCTACTGTCAAGACGAGTTGACGCCGGGGCAGTCGACTGGTCTCCCTCCATTCTCCATGGACCGAGCGAACAAGCCTTCTTCTCTGAAGGTGCTCCCTGAGGAGAAAGCCCAAGTGAAGATGTTGATGGAGCGTGTAGTCCAGCTAGTTCGGGAAGGGGTGACGGGTATGGACCTTCTGGAGGTCTTCCTTAGGCGGCGCATCCAACCACTTCAATACCGAGGCCATTGTATGTGGCTGTACTGTGGAACCGAGTATGAAACTCGGGTCCATCCAGAAGCAGTCGACGATGCCACACTGGAGAGGTGGATGGCCGCGATCACAGGGAATAAAGACAACCCTCGAGGAGCCAGGAGGATTCCGCCACTTGACCATTCTAGCACTCCAGACAAGGTATGCCCATTTTATCTCCAATTGTAAGCTTGCCATACTTATTCTGCTTTTGCTGGAAATTGGTCGATTGATCTTTATTTTTCTGTCTGTCAGGCCACCACTGAACTATACTCGATGCCCAATGGAGCACAGACACCGACTGAAGAGGAGGAAGGAAGTGGGGGCGAAAGCCAGGAGGAGTGGGACTCGGACGCTGCTACTGATGATGATGATGACGACTCTGATGGAGAGGAAGAATAGGAGGAGGAGGAGGAAGTTGCACCGCCTCGCTCGGAAAGGCGCTCGAAGCTCGTCCATGACCCTGCAACCGAGCGTGGTAAGGGGGTCGCAACTGTCGTTCAATCGACCAAGCGCCCTCGAACCACTTCTCCGGCGCCGACCGAGAAAGCTCTGAAGCAATCCAAGGTGGCACCATCGAAGCCGGCCAAGGTCTTGCCGAAGATGAAGATGGCGATCCCCACTATCTCAGGGTAATGATGCTACTTGAGTTTTTCTGTTCCCCGTGAACTTATTCTTGGTCAACTTATGAATCATCCGACTGACTTCTGGAATTGCAGTGCTGCTACCTCTGATACCTCGGCCAGGGCTGACGATCATGAGATGGAAGACGCCGCCACTTCAAAACCTGGTACAACTTTCATCGTTCTGTCTTCAGTTGATTGACTTTTTGTCTCTAATTTTTGATTCTTTTCTGTAGCTCCGCCTAATGTCGTTATTACCCTTCCTGACAACGACGATGAGGAACCACTGAAGCAAAGGAGGAGCAGGAAAACGTCTGCTGGCAAGGCGACTCAGAATGTGCCGGCGCCCGAGACATTGGTCGCGGAGGGGGAGAACACCACTCGGCCCACCGTATCTTTCGTGGTGCCGTTGACGAGTGCTCATCCCACATCGTCGAGTGCTGCACAGCCTTCACTCTTCTCGACCCACTACGCCCCGTGAGGATCAAGCGGTCTTTGCGAAGAAGCGTACGCCAGCGGAGTCATGATGGAGCAAGTGAAGGCCATCCGAGAAGCCAGCCAGGCAGCCTATGACGCTAGTTCCGCTC
Source organism: Aegilops speltoides (assembly GCA_021437245.1). Classification (NCBI taxonomy): domain Eukaryota; kingdom Viridiplantae; phylum Streptophyta; class Magnoliopsida; order Poales; family Poaceae; genus Aegilops; species Aegilops speltoides. The sequence continues at coordinate 414,034,189 of CM038141.1, read as the reverse complement.
TTCAAAGTAACGTTCAGGTCAGTCGGTCATCGCCTGTTCTGTTAGGATATGATATCTGAAAAGTCTTCTTTCCGAAATCCGTAGTAATTGTCCGGCACCCACTGGGTGTGTCAATTGGAATTCCGGGTTAGTGGGGGCACGCTGAGTGCACCCACTGGGTGTAGTCCCCGAGGCTATGGTGGACTGCTGGCAGTCGACCATAGGCTTTATAAGTTAAGTTTTTCCTTCATTCGACTAGGTCGAATGGATTTCCCAAACCGGTGGGGGCATGCTGAGTGCACCCACTGGGTGTAGTCCCCGAGACTGTGGTCGACTGCTGGCAGTGGACTACAGCCTGAAGAGCATCTCCTATTTTTTTTGGTCGACTGGTCGACTTTTGACTTGATAGAACTAGTGGGGGCACGCTGAGTGCACCCACTGGGTGTAGTCCCCGAGACTATAGTCGAATATTTGTATTCGACCGTAGTCTTAGAAACGTATGAGTTTTCCTTAGTCACACGGAAGTGAATTGTCTTTGACATTTTGTCGATTGGTTCTTCGTAGTAATCTTGCGACCTCGCGGCTCGTTACACTGAGTTGGAGAACAAACACATCCAGCTCAAGCTTGATCTGAAGCTGGCTCAGGAGAATTTATTGAAGGCGAAGGAGGAAGCTAAAGGTATGTTTGGTGAGGCCTCGATGACTGCCTTTGCCCCTCATTTGTTTCAAAGTCTGACCTTGCTGTAACGTTGTAGGCAAAGTGAAGGAGGCCCAGAAGAAGAAAGACCTTGAGTTGGCTGCTATGCAGAAAATAGCTTTAGAGAAGACCAAGCTAGCAGACAAGAAGTTGGCTTCGGTCACCAAGCTTGAAGAAGAAAACACCAATCTGAAAGCTGCCCTTGATGCCGCCAACAAAGAGGTCAGTCGACTGAAAAGCGATAAGATCGCCCTGAGTGACAAGGCCAGTGAGTTGGTGGGGAAGAAGAAAGATCTGGAGACTTATCTGGGCGGACTTGCCAAGAAGCTATTCCTCATGCTCGAAGGTAAACTTTTGCACCAAACGGGTATTTTAACTATGATCTTTCCATTCGACTGTTATCTTGACTCGGTGGTTGTGCTTGCAGAATTTTGCCAGAACTTTGAAGAGGAAACTGGTCGACTGGAGCCAAACCTGGACCCCATCAACTCTCCCGTGAATGACGAATTCGCCATGAACATGCTCCGGCTCGAATCTCGTTTTGCTGTTGTTGTTGATTATCTCGCAAGGCTGAAGGTCGCCACTTCCCGCATCGATGCTACGCTCTGGCCCAAGGAGACGCTCCAGAATGACCTCGAATCTCTGATGACTCGACTGAACACAGTCCCAAGTCGAATGCAGGAGTGGAAGAAGTCTTCTGCCAGGTGTGGCGCAAACGTTGCTCTATCTTTGGCCTGAGTCCATTGCAAGGATGCACGAGAAGACAAGTTGGTGGCTCTTCGGGTGGCTCACACCAAGAAGCACGGTTTCCGGTCCTTCATGGAGACCTTCATCGCCGCTGCCACTCGGATTGCTGATGGGATCGACCTCGACGAGTTTGTTGCACCTTCCAGCCCTCCACAGGAGGGGTAAAAAACTTCTTGAGCTCGACACTTTAAATTTGCCTCGGTATGCCGAGTGATTCTGTAACCGACAAACCTTAACAGGCCTAGCGCCTGAGCACTTTTGGTTCCGTTAGGTATCTATCCGAACTTGGATTCAACGTTTGAATATGCTTCTATTTGGTTTGAGATGTCTTTTGCAGGTTAAAGCGAGATGCTTATTGCAATCGACTTGTTCCCCAATTCACTTAGGCAGGCACTGGGCTGCAGCTAAACCTCCGAGTGTGAGGTCTGCTCTCCACTCGGTAGGATTTTCCAAACTTAGGCGAGCACTGGGCTGCAGCTAAGCCTCCGAGTGGGAGGTCTGCTCTCCACTCGGTAGGATTTTCAAAACTTAGGCGAGCACTGGGCTGCAGCTAAGCCCCCGAGTGGGAGGTCTGCTCTCCACTTGGTAGGATTTTCCAAAACTTAGGCGAGCACTGGGCTGCAGCTAAGCCCCCGAGTGGGAGGTCGACTCTCCACTTGGTAGGATTTTCCAAAACTTAGGCGAGCACTGGGCTGCAGCTAAGCCCTCGAGTGGGAGGTTTGTTCTCCACTCGGTAGGATTTTCAAAACTTAGGCGAGCACTGGGCTGCAGCTAAGCCCCCGAGTGGGAGGTCTGCTCTCCAATTGGTAGGATTTTCCAAAACTTAGGCAAGCACTGGGCTGCAGCTAAGCCCCCGGGTGGGAGGTCGACTCTCCACTTGGTAGGATTTTCCAAAACTTAGGCGAGCACTGGGCTGCAGCTAAGCCCCCGAGTGGGAGGTTTGTTCTCCACTCGGTAGGATTTTCAAAACTTAGGCGAGCACTAGGCTGCAGCTAAGCCCCCGAGTGGGAGGTCTGCTCTCCACTCTGTAGGATTTTCAAAACTTAGGCGAGCACTAGGCTGCAGCTAAGCCCCCGAGTGGGAGGTCTGCTCTCCACTCGGTAGGATTTTCAAAACTTAGGCGAGCACTGGGCTGCAGCTAAGCCCCCGAGTGGGAGGTCTACTCTCCACTCGGTAGGATTTTCAAAACTTAGGCGAGCACTGGGCCACAGCTAAGCCCCCGAGTGAGAGGTCTGCTCTCCACTCGGTAGGATTTTCACGTTGTACTTGTTGCGTAGCTCGAAGGAGAGGATAGCAGTCGACCTGCACCTCGTCCTCCTTGTGACCGCACGTTGTACTTGTGGCGTAGCTCCAAGGAGAGGGTAGCAGTCGACCTGCACCTCGTCCTCCTTGTGACCGCACATTGTACTTGTGGTGTAGCTCGGACGAGAGGGTCGCAGTCGACCTGCACCTCGTCTTCCTTGCGACCGCACGTTGTACTTGTGGCGTAGCTCGGAGGAGAGGGTCGCAGTCGACCTGCACCTCGTCTACCTTGCGAAGCACACATTGAATTTGAACTTAGGCGAGTGCTTGGACTGCAGCTAAGCCCCCGAGTGGGAGTCTGGCTCACCACTCGGTAGGATTTTATTGAAACTTACACTACTAGGGAAAAGCCTATACACAGAATCTTACCAGCAGCGCTCTTCAAAATACCATGCTACTGCTACTTAGCAGCAGCGCGTGTCTGCCAAACGCGCTGCTGACTTGTAAGTAGCGAGGCGCTGTGTAGCATACAGCCACAGCTATAGTTTCCATGACCTTGGCCCCCGCTAGCTATAGCAATAGCGACTTTATCAGAAGCGCCTGCTACTCAAAGTTAGCTATAGCGCTTTGGCAAACGCGTACAAGTATCCCTACCTTATCCCCATGCATGACCGGCCCTCTCACTCACACTCTCACTCGCGCTGCGTCAACCGTAAGTAAATCCATCGCTTGCTGCCTTTCGTCGTCTGGCCGAGGTACTCCTCCTTCCGTCCCTCCTCCATCCTCCTCGCACATCCTCCCTCCCTCTGCCGCCGCCTCCTCCTCCTCCGCCGCCCTCCTCCCTCCGCTGCCGCCCTCCTCCTCCTCCTGGCAGCCCTCCTCCCACCGCCCTAGACCTCGCCGCCCCTAGCTACTTCTCCGCCCCCACCCCGCCACTAGTTAGTACTAGATTTAGTAGTAGTAGATGTTAATTTAGGGTTAGCTAGTACTAGATGTTGCTTAGTTAGTACTAGATTTTTAGTAGTAGTAGTGGTAGTTGAACTACTTTAGTTGTAGTTGAACTAGTTTAGTAAGTAAATTAATAAACTAGTTGAACTAGTTGAATTAATGTAACTAATCTATTTTTAGTAAGATAATTAATATAACTAGTTGAACTACTTTATTTTTAGAAAGAACTAGTTTTTTTCTATTTATAGTAAGTTTATATTTAGTAAGAACTAGTTGAATTAATAAAACTAGTTGAACATGTCATGTTTGTTGTTAGTGATAACTTATATGGTTTCAGTGACCTCCGTCGTCCCGCCACCGACCCCCTCGACATCCCCATTGTCGTCTCAGCCACCGACCCCTCCGACATCGAGGTGAGACCAGCCAAATATCCTTGTATATCTTGTGTTGTTGCTCAAATTGGATATGTGGTTGCCCAAGTGGTCGCTCATGTTCAGTTTACATCTCCGAGTGGCCTATGTTTTGCCGAGTGTTGATTAATTTCCGCTCCGCAAATTTCAGCGCCGATATGTCCTTTTTAGCAAAGGTCATACGGATTTTGTCGTGAATTCTGGCATGACTTGTGCTAGAATATGTACAAGTTTAATCTTTGAATTATGATTGTAGGAAATGTCGATTTCGGACGATTTACGGTCTCCGGGGAGTGTAGCTGGTGCCACGACGATCGAGGTATGTGCGACAGTTCGTTCGGTTGGACGACGATCGGCGCTTCGTAATTAAGCTCGAGGAGACCTTTGATTGTGAAACAAGACACAACAACGACAAGTGTTTTTTCTCCATTAAGCATGACTTCAACTATTTCAACGTCTAATTTTCATATTTTACAATTCGACTAGCTTATCCCATGCCATGCAAGACGCTATGTCTTGGAGAGGATGGGTTTTGAAGACCATGAAAATTTCGAAACAAAGAAAATACACCTAAGGACCCATCATGATATGGATTTTGAAGTAAATCTATACAATGCTCAGAGCGTAACCCATTTTGGTTGCCAAAATTGGGAAGCACTTTGCAAAATGTATGGTTTTTATGAGGGTATGATTGTCACCATGGATCTTGGTGATCCTGACAGCGAGGAAGACAATATGGACATTTGGGTCCTTGTTTATACGCTTCCGAGTTTACGTAACCCGCGCTACAACTACTTAGCAGCAGCGCTCTATTTTGAACCGCGCTGCTGCTAAGATTCTGTGTATAGGCTTTTCCCTAGTAGTGATGGTCGCCTCTCAGTTCTGACCATACTGCCAGGTAAATATACGGAGCTCACCTGTGTATATCAGATTTCTAAAACCCATGAACATATGATCATCAGAGAATGGAAGAAATGTATGGACATTTGCAAGGAGTTTCTTGGAAGTAACATTCAGCGAAAGGCAAGAATGGGAGACAGGCTAATCTCCATTCTCCATAATGGAGAGTCAGGGGCTATCCTGTTTTTTGTTATTTTACCTTAGAAAATGTATCAGGTCTTAATCGAATGTAATAGGTCCTATGAGGTACAATATGTTTATTATGTGGTAATGTGTTAGAGTTGATAATGATGATCTTGAGGAGGTGTTATGTGATGTCAATGATGAAAACGATGATATTGAGGAGGTGTTATATGACAATGATGTATTATGATGCTAAGTTGTTAATGATATGATGATGATGATGATATTATTATATCATTGGGTGAAAGAATCATGGATTAGTTTCAAGTGGATGGACATCCACTTGAAACTAGTCCACTGTTCTTTCACCCCATGATGTAATAACTCATTATGATGTAAAACAATCTCTAAATTCCTGTTGTATGAAAACTTGTGTAAAGGTGTAAGAATACAACATGAAAAAGAAAAGAAATAAAATACTAAATAATAGTAGTAGCGCTGGTAAGGGGAAGCGCTACTACTAATTACCAAGAGCGATGTTCAAGAACCGCTGCTACTAAGTCAATTTAGCAGTAGCGTGGGTCAAGACGCGCTATTGCTAAGCATTAGCTGTAGTGCCTTATCAGTAGCACTCCTGCCCGCGCTACTGATAGGCCCAAAACCCGCGCTGCTGCTAGGCTTTTCCCTAGTAGTGTTAGGCGAGTACTTGGACTGCAGCTAAGCCCCCGAGTGGGAGTCTGGTTCACCACTCGGTAGGGTTTTATTGAAACTTAGGCGAGTACTTGGACTGCAGCTAAGCCCCCGAGTGGGAGTCTGGCTCACCACTCGGTAGGATTTTATTGAAACTTAGGCGAAACGGATTCGCAGCTAAGCTCCCGAGTGGGAGGCTGGCTCCCACTCGTTAAGGATTTTTTTACAAACTTAGGCGAAACGGATTCGCGGCTAAGCCTCCCACTGAGGGGGAAATTTTACTGGACAAATAAAAGTGACAAAAATCATTGGGGGAATTATGACACTATTATCTTGCAAAACATGAACTATAGAAGTACTTTTCTTACAACTCATCCGAGTGAAAACTTAAGTGTAAAATGGGCAGAGTAGCTCCGCGTTCCAAGCTCAGGGCTCGTCAATTTTGTGCTCGACGTTGTAGAGACGGTACGCTCCACTGTGGAGAACCTTGGTAACGATGAAGGGTCCTTCCCAAGAAGGAGCAAGCTTGTGTGTTTTCTGCTGATCCATTGGGAGAACCAAATCTCCTTCCTGGAAGGCTCGACTCTTCACGTTTTTGGCGTGGAAGCGACGCAAATCTTGTTGGTAGATGGTCAATTGGATCAGAGCCATCTCCCTTTCTTCTTCTAGGAGGTCGACTGCATCCTGCCGCGCTTGTTCTGCTTCAGCTTCGGAGTAGAGCTCAACTCGAGGAGCATTGTGGAGTAGATCACTTGGTAAGACCGCCTCAGCTCCATAGACCAAGAAGAATGGAGTTCTTCCAGTCGACCGGTTAGGGGTGGTCCTTAGACCCCACAGCACTGAGGGGAGTTCATCGACCCATGCTCCGGCCGCATGCTTAAGATCACGCATCAGTCGGGGTTTCAACCCTTTGAGGATCAAGCCATTAGCCCGCTCCGCTTGTCCATTCGACTGGGGATGGGCGACTGAAGCGTAGTCGACTCGTGTGCCTTGAGATGTGCAGAACACTCTGAATTCCTCCGAGTCAAAGTTTGATCCATTGTCAGTGATGATGCTGTGTGGGACTCCATATCTGAATATCAGTTCCCTGATGAAGCTGGCAGCAGTATCGGTGTCAAGGTTCTTGATGGGCTTAGCCTCAATCCATTTGGTGAACTTGTCGACTGCTACCAGTACATGTGTGAAACCGCTTCGACCTGTCCTCAAGGGGCCCACCATATCAAACCCCCATACTGCGAAGGGCCAGACGAGTGGTATGGTCTTCAGAGCTGACGCAGGCTTGTGTGACATGTTGGAGTAAAACTGACATCCCTCGCATTTGTCCACTATCTGCTTTGCCATCTCATTCGCCCTTGGCCAGTAAAATCCGGCTCGGTATGCTTTGGCCACGATGGTCCGAGAGGACGCATGATGGCCACAGGTCCCCGAGTGGATATCATCAAGGATTATTCGACCTTCCTCTAGCGTTATACACTTCTGACCAACTCCAGTCGCGCTTTCTCTGTATAGCAGCCCCTTGATCACAGTAAAGGCTTTGGATCGGCGGACGATCTGTCGAGCCTCTTCTTCATCCTCTGGGTGCTCTTTTCTTAGGATATACGCGATGTATGGAACTGTCCAATCGGGAGTGATCACTAAATCCTCCATGATCAAGTCGACAACCGCTGGAACTTCAACCTCAGTCGGATCTGTGGCACTCTTGGGCTGCGGAGCTTCTTCAGTAAAAGGATCTTCTTTGACTGATGGAGTATGGATATGCTCCAAGAACACACCACTAGGAATGGCTTCCCTCTTGGAACCTATCTTTGCCAAATCATCAACCGCTTGATTTTTCAGTCGGGGTATATGATGGAGCTCTAACCCCTCAAACTTCTTTAGCAGCTTCCTCACTGCATTGCAGTATCCAGTCATGGCTGGGCTTCTAACGTCCCACTCCTTCATCACTTGGTTGACCACCAAATCTGAGTCGCCATAAACCATAAGGCGACGGACGCCGAGTGAAATGGCCATGCGCAACCCATACAAAAGGGCCTCGTATTCTGCCTCATTGTTGGAGGAATGATAGTGAATCTGGAGCACATATCTGAGCTTATCTCCTCTGGGGGAAACCAGGACAACCCCAGCACCGGAACCATTCAACATCTTAGAGCCATCAAAGAACATGGTCCAATGCTCTGAGTGAACTTGAGTCGGCTGCTGTTGTTCAATCCAGTCGGCAAGGAAATCTGCTATTGCTTGGGACTTAATGGCTTTCTTTGCCTCAAACTTGATATCAAGGGGAAGGAGTTCAATTGCCCATTTCGCCACTCGACCAGTTGCATCTCTGTTGTGCAGAATCTCTGAAAGTGGGCGTCACGATTTAATGTAATCGAATGATCAGAGAAGTAATGAGCAACCTTCTGCGTGGTCATGTAGATTCCATACACAAGCTTTTGATAATGAGGATATCTTTGCTTTGATGGAGTCAAAACTTCAGACAGATAGTACACTGGGCGCTGAACTTTGAAGGCTTTCCCTTCTTCTTCCGCTCGACCATAAGTACTGTACTGACGACTTGTCCTGTGGCTGCAATATAAAGCAACAGAGGCTCTTTGCTGATTGGAGCAGCAAGCACCAGCTGAGTGGAGAGCAGAGCTTTTAGCTCGGCAAACGCTCCATCAGCTTCTGGAGTCCACTCGAACTTGTCTGCCTTCTTCATCAGTCGGTAAAGAGGCAATGCCTTTTCAACTAGTCGTGAGATGAATCTACTTAAAGCGGCCAAGCATCCAGTAAGTTTCTGGACATCGTGCACCCACACAGTGCGTTTCATTCGGAGTATAGTGCCGATTTTTTCTTGGTCAGCGTCGATTCCTCGTTCGGAAACGAGAAAACCGAGTAACTTGCCACCAGGAACTCCGAATGTGCACTTTGATGGATTGAGCTTGATATCATACCTCCTGAGGTTGGCAAATGTTTCAGCAAGGTCAGTCAGCAGGTCAGAACCCTTTCGCGACTTGACCACGATATCGTCCATGTACGCTTCCACATTCCGACTGATTTGAGTGAGCAAACACTTCTGAATCATTCGCATGAACGTGGCTCCAGCATTCTTGAGGCCGAATGGCATGGTAATATAGCAGAAGCACCCGAATGGAGTGATGAAAGTTGTTTTTATCTCATCGGGTCCGTACAGACGGATCTGATGGTACCCGGAATAGGCGTCTAGAAAAGACAATCTCTCGCATCCCGCAGTCGAGTCAACAATTTGATCGATGCGAGGGAGAGGAAAATGATCTTTCGGGCAGGCCCGATTGATGTGTTTGAAATCGATGCACATGCGGAGTGACTTGTCCTTCTTGGGAACCATGACGACATTGGCGAGCCACTCGGAGTGGTATATCTCTTGGATAAATCCTGCCGCCAATAGTCGAGCCACTTCCTCACCAATTGCTTTTCCCTTCTGGACGGCGGACCATCGAAGATGTTCTTTGACCGGTTTTGCGGTTGAGTCGACTCTAAGGCGATGCTCAGCCAGTCCCCTGGGAACACCCGGCATGTCAGCAGGCTACCATGCAAAGATGTCCCAGTTCTCAAGGAGGAACTAGATGAGCGCTTCTTCCTATTTAGGGTCGAGTGTTGTGGAAATATGGGTCGGAGCTGCATTGGGGTCGGTCGGGTGAATGTGAACGGGCTTTGTCTCACCAGACGACTGAAACGCTGACTCTGTGGCAAGCTTCTTTGCCCGCAGCAAATCACTCGGTGCATTTTTTCTGGTATCCCTCGAACTCGACCGTTATCACCTGGGAATCGGCAATTTTCGAGCCTTTCTGGAAACACTCTTCTGCTTTTTTTCGATCACTAGTGACAGTGATCACGCCTTTGGGGCCGGGCATCTTCAGCTTGAGGTACACGTAACATGGTCGAGCCATGAACCGTGCGTAAGCTGGTCTCCTCAAAATAGCGTGGTAAGCGCTCTGAAAGTCTACAACTTCAAACATCAGCTTCTCCTTGCGGAAATGCTTCGAGTCACCGAACACCACGTCTAGAGCTATTTGACCGAGCGACTCAGCTTTCTTTCTAGGTATAACTCCATGAAAACTCATGTTGCTGGTGCTCAGTCGTGACATTGGAATGCCCATCCCTTTCAGCGTGTCCGCATACAGCAAATTCAGTCCACTACCACCATCCATTAGCACCTTCGTCAATCGAGTGCCTTCGACGACCGGGTCGACCACTAAAGCTTGCCTCCCAGGGTGGCTATATGAGTCGGGTGATCAGACTGGTCGAATGTAATGGGAGTTTGGGACCATCTCAGATAACTGGGCGTCGCCGAGGCGACCATGTTGACTTCACGGTTGATAACCTTCAGTCGGCTCTTGCTTTCCACATTCGCAAAAATCATCAGAGTAGAGTTAACATTAGGATATCCTCCCTCACTGTCCTCCTTGTCTTCGGCTTTATCCGACTCCTTTTCCTTGTCCTTGGGCTGTTTACCTTGGAACTGCTGGATCAGGAGCCTGCACTGCCGAGTGGTATGCTTCGGGTAAATGAAATTACCCTCTTCGTCTTTCTTCGTGTGGATGTGACACGGCATATCCATCACGTCATTTCCTTCTTTATCCTTCACCTTCTTAGGGTTCCAGGATCCTTTGGGTTTCCCTCTCAACTTGCCCTGAGTCACGGCCAGAGCCTCTCCAGGAGCCGCTGGTTCGGCTTTCCGTTTCTGCTTCCGACTGGAGTTTCCTTTCTCCGACTGACTCGGCTTGTACTTGCCGCTCCGTAGTCGGTCCTCCTCTTTGCCGTTGGCGTACTTGGTAGCAATTTCCATCATCCGACTCAGGGTCATATCTCCGGTTCGACCAAACTTCAAACTTAATTCACTGTTCTTGACACCATCCTTGAAGGTGCAGACTGCCTGATGGTCAGACACGTTCTCCACGGTATGATGCAAAGTGATCCATCTCTGAATATACTCTCTTAAGGTCTCATTCGACTTCTGCACACAAACTTGCAGCTCTGTCAATCCAGCTGGTCGCTTGCAAGTCCCCTCGAATGTTCTGACGAACACTCGAGAAAGATCTTCCCAAGTGTAAATGCTGCTTGGAGTTAACTGATTCAACCACGCCCTGGCTGAACCTTCCAACATGAGTGGTAAATGCTTCATAGCCACTTCATCATTTCCGCCACCAATCTGCACCGCCACTCGGTAGTCTTCAAGCCAAGTTTCAGGCTTAGACTCACCGTGAACTTGTCGACTCAGCCGCCAACCTGAAGTTGGGGGGAATCACCGAGGCTCTGATAGCCCTGCTGAAACATTCCGGACTAGAAACATCCACTCGGCTGCTAGTGGGCGCATCTCTGTCATGGCCACCTCGATGAGCCCTGTTCCGATCGACCAAGCCTTGCACAATGATGGACCGCGCGTCAAAGCCTGGTTCCCTAGGGTTGACCGGAGCTCTCCGTCTCCACAATCGAGTGGCGCTGCCATCTTCTTGCCGATGAGCATAGGACCCACTCCTCGGGGGAGGAGTCGGCACTCGACGCCTATCATCACGATCATATCGGTCACCATATTGGTCCCGTCGATTATCGTGTCCTTCACGCCGCGGAGGCGATCTAGGACTGTGCGCCGACTGAACCGTATTCACAGTGACGGATCGACTGTGAATCCTGTTGCGTGACTGCGACACGGCTGAATTCTGATCTCCTGCTGCCCGGAGCAAATCTCTAATCTACATCAAGCCTCTACCAGCCTCCGACTGAGAGGGCTGAATCGACTCTGCTATACGGGTTGCAGCTGCTAAATTCTGAATCGGCGTTCGATATACCTGAGTCGACTGCGGGAAGAGTTGACGTCGACTGGAGTCGGGTACTCATTGCTGATGGAGTCATGTACCTAGGGTAGGGTCATAGGCCTGATCTAAGTACCCTACCCAAGGACACCCTTAGGAGAGATTACCTCCCAGTCGACCAAAGAGGACTTCACTCGACAGACTCGAAGGACTCGACCATGAAGACACACTTGACCACCAGAAGGTCAAGAAACACTCTGTACCGTAACGGTCTGTAATTAAGTAGACTTTATGGCATTTAGGATAATTTATGTGAGGCGTTACCAGTAACGCCTAGACTTAATGTACTTTAAACCCTGCATTACTGAGGGCCGGAGAGGTCTGGCAAGCACTATATAAACCACCCCCCTCCTCAGTGTAAAGGGTTCGCACCCCTGTAATTCATATACACATAATCCACTCGACCGCCTCCGGGCTCCGAGACCTAGGGCTTTTACTTCCTCGAGAAGGGCCTGAACTCAGACATCTCTTGTGCGCATAACCGCTCCATAGCTAGGACCTTGCCTCTCCATACCTACCCCCCACTCTACTGTCAGACTTAGAACCACGATAGTTGGCGCCCACCGTGGGGCAGGTGTCTTAGCGATTTTTGGAGAAAGTTGCGATTCTTCCGACTACTTTCATCATGGTTGTTGGTGGAGTTTTGGTCGAGGGGCGCGAGATCCGTCTTGGCGCTCTCACCTTTGTCGCCGACGACTCTGCTTGGCTCCAGGAGGCTCCACTCGACGTTGATGCGCTCCCTGTCCGCGGTGCGACGCATTTTCGCGCATGTGTCCGCGGTGTTCTGCTGCGGCAACCGTGGACTCCATATCGGTCGACTCCCCTATCGATCACCCTCCCGGTCTCCCGCCAGCACAAGCGCTCTGGCCGGTCGAATCCCCAGCGGTGGGTGAGGCACGCGGTGGCACGCCAGACGGCCACCACCCAGGTCGCGGCAATCGAGCCCGACGAATCTCTCTACGGCCTGTTCGATCTGTCGACTGGCTCCATAGAGACTGCATCCGAGTGTGATAGTAGTGATCCAGCGGCGGAGGTCTTGATGGTCAACGGGCCTCGCATCCCTCCCGGTTTTCCTCGTGAGGATGGGGTGGACGGTGGAGGCGACCCCGCTTAGGTCCATGAAGAGTACCAGCCCGAGCCACTTAATTCCCTTCAGAGAGAGGAACTTCGTCGCAGGAACATGGATGCCCTGCATACTCCCATCGCGGGAGAAACCCCTGAGGCTCGCACCTTGGAGGAGGCACGCCATTAACTTGGCTGAACGCGCCGTCTGGAGAACCTCGCGAAAGCACTCGACGAGCACGCTGCAACGAAGTTCCCGACGCCAATCGATGTCAACTCTTCCCGCCGACTCGTATATCGAACCCCGATTCAGAATTTAGCAACCGCAACCCAGATAGCAGAGTCCATCCAGCCCTCTCACCGGAAGTGGCAGAGGCTTGATGCGATCGAGATTTGCTCCGGCAGCAGGAGATCGAATTCAGCCGTGTCACAGTCACACAACAGAATTCACAGTCGATCCGTTGCTGCGAATACGGTTCAGTCGGCTCACAGTCCCAGATCGCCTCTGCGGCGTGAAGGACGGGAGAATCGACGAGACCAGTACGGTGACCGACATGATCGTGATGATAGGCGTCGAGTGCCTACTCCCCCCTGAGGGATGGGTCTCACGCTCCTCGGCAGCAGGATGACAGGCGTTAGCACAGTGTGGGGCGAAGAGCTCCAGTCGACCCCCGGGAACCAGGCTTCGACACGCGATCCATCATCATGCAAGGCTTGGTCGACCGAAACAGAGCCCATCGGGGCAGCCCCGACAGAGATGCGCCCACGAGCAGTCGAGTGCATGTTTCTGGTCCAGAATGTTTCAGCAGGGCTCTCAGAGCCGCGGTGATTCCCCCAACTTCAGATTGGCCACTGGAGTAAACAAGTTCACTGGTGAGTCTAAGCCCGAAACCTGGCTTGAGGACTACCGAGTGGCAGTTCAGATTGGTGGCGGGGATGACGAGGTGGCCATGAAGCATTTGCCCCTCATGTTGGAAGGTTCTGCCAGAGAATGGTTGAATCAGTTACCTCCTAGCAGCATTGACACTTGGGAAGATCTGTCCTGAGTGTTCGTCAGAACATTTGAAGGGACTTGCAAGCGACCAGCTGGATTGACAGAGCTGCAAGTCTGTGTGTAGAAGACGAATGAGACTCTCAGAGAGTATATTCAGAGATGGATCACTTTGCATCATACTGTGGAGAACGTGTCTGATCATCAGGCAGTCTGCGCCTTCAAGGATGGTGTTAAGAACAGAGAATTGAGTTTGAAATTTGGTCGAACCGGAGACATGACCCTGAGTCGGATGATGGAGATTGCTACCAAGTATGCCAACGGCGAAGAGGAAGACCGACTCCGAAGCGGCAAGTACAAGCTGAGTCAGTCGAAGAAGGGAAACACCAGTCGGAAGCAGAAGCGGAAGGCTGAACCAGCAGCTCCTGGAGAGGCTCTGACCGTGACTCAGGGAAAGTTCAAAGGGAAACCCAAAAGATCCTGGAACCCCAAGAAGGTGAAGGATAAAGAAGGAAATGACGTGATGGATATGCCGTGTCACATCCACACAAAGAAAGATGAAGAGGGTAATATCATCTACCCGAAGCATACCACTCGCCAATGTCGACTCCTGATCCAGCAGTTCCAAGGGAAACAGTCCAAGGACAAGGAAAAGGAGTCAGATAAAGCCGAAGACAAGGAGGACAGTGAGGGAGGATATCCGCATGTCAGCTCTACTCTGATGATTTTCGTAGATGTGGAAAGCAAGAGCCGACTGAAGGTCATTAACCGTGAGGTGAACATGGTTGCCCCGGCGAAACCAAGTTATCTGAGATGGTCCCAAACGCCCATCACATTCGACCAGTCTGATCACCAGACTCATATTGCCACCCCTGGGAGGCAAGCTTTGGTGGTCGACCCAGTGGTCGAAGGCACTCGCCTGACGAAGGTGCTGATGGACGGCGGTAGCGGACTGAACTTATTGTATGCTGACACGCTGAAGGGAATGGGCATTCCGATGTCCCGACTGAGCACCAGTAACATGAGCTTTAATGGAGTTATACCAGGAAAGAAAGCCGAGTCACTCGGTCAAATAGCTCTGGACGTGGTGTTTGGTGATTCAAAGCATTTTCGCAAGGAGAAGTTGACGTTTGAGGTCGTGGATTTTCAGAGCGCGTACCACGCTATTTTGGTGAGACCAGCTTACGCACGGTTCATGGCTCGACCATGTTACGTCTACCTCATCCTGAAGATGCCCGGCCCCAAAGGAGTGATCACTATCACTGGTGATCGGAAAAAGGCAGAAGAGTGTTTCCAGAAAGGCTCAAAGATTGCCGACTCCCAGGTGACAGCGGTCGAGTTTGAAGAGTATAAGAAAAATGCGGATCCGAGTGATTTGCTGCGAGCCAAGAAGCCCGCCACAGAGTCAGCATTCCAGTCGTCCGGTGAGACAAAGCCCGTCCACATTCACCCGACCGACCCCAATGCAGCTCCGACCCACATCTCCACAACACTCGACCGTAAATAGGAAGAAGCGCTCATCCAGTTCTTCCGTGAGAACTGGGACATTTTTGCACTGAAGCGAGCTGACATGCCAGGTGTTCCCAGGGGACTGGCTGAGCATCGTCTTAGAGTCGACTCATCAGAAAAACCAGTTAAAGAGCATCTTCGGCGATCCGCCGTCCAGAAGAGAAAGGCTATTGGTGAGGAAGTGGCTTGACTGTTGGTGGCAGGATTTATCCGAGAGATATACCACTCCGAGTGGTTCGCTAATGTCGTCATGGTTCCTAAGAAGGACAACTCACTCCGAATGTGCATTGATTTCAAGCACATCAATCGGGCCTGCCCGAAAGATCATTTTCCTCTCCCTCGCATTGATCAAATTGTTGACTCGACCGCGGGATGCGAGAGATTGTCTTTTCTAGACGCCTATTCCGGGTACCATCAGATCCTTCTGTACGGACCCAATGAGATAAAAACAGCTTTCATCACTCAATTCGGGTGCTTCTGCTATATCACCATGCCATTCGGCCTCAAGAATGCTGGAGCCACATTTATGCGAATGATTCAGAAGTGTCTGCTCACTTAAATCAGTCGGAATGTGGAAGCGTATATGGATGATAACGTGGTCAAGTCAAGAAAAGGTTCCGACCTGCTCACTGACCTCGCCGAAACATTTGCCAACCTCAGAAGGTATGATATCAAGCTCAATCCATCAAAGTGCACATTCGAGTTCCCGTGGCAAGTTACTCGGTTTTCGCTTCCGAACGAGGGATCGATGCTAATCCGTAAAAGATCGGCACTATATCCAATGAAACGCCCGTGCGAAAGTGCACGGCGTCCGAAGCTTATTGGATGCTTAGCCGCATTAAGTTGATTCATCTCACGACTCGGTGAAAAGGCATTGCCTCTTTACCGATCGATGAAGAAGGCGCAAGTTCGAGTGGACTCTGGTCGATGCAGCGCTTGCCGAGCTAAAAGCTCGCTCTCCACCCAGCCGGTGCTTGCTGCTCCAATCAGCAAAGAGCCTCTGTTGCTTTATATCGCAGCCACAGGACAAGTCGTCAAGACAAGATTTACGGTCGAAAGGGAAGAAGAAGGGAAAGCCTTCAAAGTTCAGCGCCCAAAGGTATTATTTGTCCAAGTTTTGACTCCATCCAAGCAGAGATACCTCATTATCGTAAGCTTGTGTATGGGATATACATGACCACGAAGAAGGTTGCTCATTATTTCTCCGATCATTCCATCACAACGCCGGTGGACGCTCCACTTTCGTGAGATTTTGCACAACAGGATGCAACTGGTCGAGTGGCTAAATGGGCGATTGAACTTCTTCCCTTGATATCAAGTTTGAGGCAAAGAAAGCCATTAAGTCCCGTGCAATAGCAGATTTCTCGCCGATTGATTGAACAGCAAAGAGCCGATGAAGTTCACTTGAGCATTGGACCATGTTCTTTGATGGCTCTAAGATGTTGAATGGTTCCGTGTGGGGTTGTCTTGGTTTCCTGAGGAGATAAGCTCAGATATGTGCTCCAGATTCACTTTGATTCCTCCAACAATGAGGCAGAATATGAGGCCCTCTTATATGGATTGCGCATGGCCATTTCACTCGGCGTCCGTCGCTTGATGGTCTATGGCGATTCAGATTTAGTGGTCAACCAAGTGATGAAGGAGTGGGACGTGAGAGGCCCAGCCATGACTGGATATTGCAATGCAGTGAGGAAGCTAGAAAAGAAATTTGAGGGGTTAGAGCTCCATCATATACCCCGACTGAAAAATCAAGCAGCTGATGATCTAGCAAAGATAGGTTCCAAGTTAGAAGCCATTCCGAGTGGTGTATTCTTGGAGCATATTCATACTCCGTCAGTTAAAGAAGATCCTTTCACTGAAGAAGCTCCGCAACCCAAGAGTGCCACAGATCCGACTGAGGTAGAAGTCCCAACAGTGGTCAACTTGGTCATGGAGGTCTTAGTAGTCACTCCTGACTGGACAGTTCCGTATATCGCGTATATCCTGAGAAAAGAGCTCCCGGAGGATGAGGAAGAGGCTCGACAGATCGTACGTCAATCCAAGGCCTTTACCATAATCAAAGGATAGTTATACAGAGAGAGCGCGACTGGAGTTGGTCAGAAGTGCATAACGCCGAAGAAGGTCGAATCATCCTTGATGATATCCACTGTGGACCTGTGGCTATCATGCGCGCCCTCTCGACCATCGTGGCCAAATCATACCGAGCCGGATTTTACCGCCAAAAGCAAATGAGATGGCAAAGGAAATAGTGGACAAGTGTGAAGGATGTCGGTTCTACTCCAATATGTCACACAAGCTCGCGCTACTCAAGACCATACCACTCGTCTGCCCTTTGCAGTATGGGGGTTGGATATGGTAGGCCCCTTGAGAACAGGTCGAAGCGGTTTCACGCATGTACTGGTGGCAGTCGACAAGTTCACCAAATGGATTGAGGCAAAACCCATCAAGAACCTTGACGCCGAAACTGCTGTTAGCTTCATCAGGGAACTGATATTCAGATATGGAGTTCCGCACAGCATCATTATGGATAATGGGTCGAACTTCGACTCGGAGGAATTCAGGGATTTCTGCACCTCTCAAGGCACACGAGTCGACTACGCTTTGGTCGCCCATCCGCAGTCGAATGGACAAGCATAGCGAGCCAATGGCCTGATCCTCAAAGGCTTGAAACCCCGACTGATGCTTGATCTCAAGCATGCGGCTGGAGCATGGGTTGACGAACTTCCCTCAGTGCTTTGGGGACTGCGGACCACACCTAATCGGTCGACCGGGAGAACTCCATTCTTCTTGGTCTATGGAGCTGAAGCAGTCTTGCCGAGTGATCTTCTCCACAATGCTCCTCGAGTTGAACTTACAACGAGGCTGAAGCTGAACAAGCGACAGACGCAATGACCTTTTAGAGGAAGAAAGAGAGATGGCTCTGATCCGATCGACCATCTACCAACAAGACTTGCGTCGCTTCCATGCCAGAAACATGAAGAGTCGAGCCTTCCAGGAAGGAGATTTGGTTCTCCGAGTGGATCAGCAGAAACAACACAAGATTACTCCTTCTTGGGAAGGACCCTTCATCGTCACCAAGGTCCTCCACAACGGGGCGTACCGTCTCTACAACATCAAACACAATATCGACGAGCCCCGAGCTTGGAACGCGAACTACTCCGCCCATTTTACACTTAAGTTTATCACCGGATGAGTTGTAATAAAAGTACTTCAGAGTCCATGTTTTGCAAGATAATAGTGTCATAATTTCCCAATGATTTTTGTCACTTTTATTTGTTCAAGAAAATTTCCCCCTCAAGGTGACTTAGCCGCGAATCCGTTTCGCCTAAGTTTGTAAAAAAATCCTTACTTAGTGGTGAGCCAGCCTCCCACTCGGGGGCTTAGCTACGAATCCGTTTCGCCTAAGTTTCAATAAAATCCTACCGAGTGATAAGCCAGACTTTCACTCGGAGGCTTAGCTGCAGTCCAAGTACTCGCCTAAGTTTCAATAAAATACTACCGAGTGGTAAGCCAGACTTCCGCTCGGGGGCTTAGCTGCAGCCCAGTGCTCGCCTAAGTTTGAACAAAATCCTACCGAGTGATAAGCCAGACTTTCACTCGGAGGCTTAGCTGCAGTCCGAGCACTTGCCTAAGTACAAATACAACGTGCGCTCGCAAGGAGGACGAGGTGCAGGTCGACTGCGATCCTCTCCTCTGAGCTACGCCACAAATACAATGTGTGCTCGCAAAGAGGACGAGTGCAGGTCGACTGCGACCCTCTTCTCTGCGCTACGCCATAAGTACAATGTGCGCTCGCCAGGAGGACGAGACGCAGGTCGACTGCGACCCTTTCCTCTGAGCTACGCCACAAGTACAACGTGAAAATCCTACCGAGTGAGGAGCAGACCTCCCACTCGGGGGCTTAGCTGCAGCCCAGTGATCGCCTAAGTTACAAAAATCCTACCGAGTGTGGAGCAGACCTCCCACTCGGGGGTTGAGCTGCAGCCCAGTGCTCGCCTAAGTTACAAAAATCCTACCGAGTGTGAAGCAGACCTCCCACTCGGGGGCTTAGCTGCAGCCCCGTGCTCGCTTAAGGTATAAAAATCCTGCCGAGTGAGGAGCAGACCTCCCACTCGGGGGGCTTAGCTGCAGCCCAGTGCTAGCCTAAGATATAAAAATCCTGCCGAGTGAGGAGCAGACCTCCCACTCGGGGGGCTTAGCTGCAGCCCAGTGCTTGCCTAAGATATAAAAATCCTACCGAGTGTGGAGCAGACCTCCCACTCGGGGGCTTAGCTGCAGCCCAGCGCTCGCCTAAGTTACAAAATTCCTACCGAGTGTGGAGTAGACCTCCCACACGGAGGCTTAGCTGCAGCCCAGTGCTCGCCTAAGTTATAAAATCCCACCGAGGGAGGAGCAGACATCCCACTCGGGGGCTTAGCCGCAGCCTAGTGCCTGCCTAAGTGAATTAAAGAATAAGTCGACTGAAGTGAGCGTCTTGCTTTAAACCTGCAATAGACATTTCAAGCCAAATGCAAGCATATTCAAACATCAAATCCTAGTTCAGATAGATTCCTAAAGGAACCGAAAGTGCTCAGGCGCTAAACCTGTTAAGGTTTATCGGTTACAAAATCACTCGGCATACCGAGGCAAATTTAAAGTGTCGAGCTCAAAGAAGTTTTTTACCCCTCCTGTGGAGGGCTGGAAGGAGCAACAAACTCATCAAGATCAATTCCGTCCGCGATCCGAGTGGCAGCCGCGATGAAGGTCTCCATGAAGGACCTGAAGTCGTGTTTCTTGGTATTAGCCACCCGAAGAGCCGCCAGCTTGTCTTCTCACGCATCCTTGCAGTGGACTCGAGCGGAACATACGAGCAACATCTGCACCACACCTAGCAGAAGACTTTTTCCACTCCTGCACTCGACCAGGAACTGTGTTTAGTCGAGCCATCAGAGACTCGAGATCGTTTTGGAGCGTCTCCCTGGGCCAGAGCGTGGTGTCAATACGGGAAGTGGCGACCTTCAGCCTCGCAAGATAGTCAACAACAGCAGCAACGCGAGACTCAAGCCGGAACACGTTCATGGCAACTTCATCGGTCATCGGAGAGTTGATGGGGTCCAGGTTTGGTTCCAGCCGACTAGTTTCCTCTTCAAAGTTTTGGCAAAATTCTGAAAGTACAATCACTGAGTCAAGGCAATGGTCGAATGGAAAGATCACTGTAAAAATGATCGATTGACGCAAAGGATTACCTTCGAGCATGAGGAACAACTTCTTGGCAAGTCCACTCAGGAAGGCCTCAGATCATTCTTCTTCCCAGTCAACTGACTGACCTTGTTGTTCAGGGCAACTTTATCACTTTTCAGTCGACTGACCTCCTTGTTGGCAATCACAAGAGCAGCTTTCAGATTAGTATTTTCTTCTTCAAGCTTGGTGACCGAAGCTAGCTTCTCGTCAGCAAGCTTGGTCTTCTCAGCTAGCTCAAGATCTTTCTTCTTCTGGGCCTCCTTCACCTTGCCTACAAAGTTACAGCAAGGTAAGATTTTGAATCAAATGAGGGGCAAAAGCAGTCGTCGAGGTCTCACCGAACATACCTTTGGTCTCCTCCTTCGCCTTTGTCAGATTCTCCTGGACCAACTTCAGATCCAGCTCTAGCTGGATGTGCTTGTTCTCCAGCTCGGTATAACGAGCCGCAAGGTCGCAGGATTTCTGCGAAGAACCAATCGACCAAATGTCAAAGATAATTCACTTCCGAGTGAATAAGAGAAAATCATGTATTTCTAAGACTACACCGAATACAAACATTCAATCGTAGTCTCGGGATTACATCCAAGGGTACACTCAGCGTGCCCCCACTAGTTCTATTAAGATAGAGTCGACCAGTCGACCCAAAAAAAAACAAGAAGATGTATTCTTCAGATCAGAATCGATCGCCAGCAATCGACCACGCCTCGGGATTACACCTGATGGGTGCACTCAGCGTGCTCCCACCGGTTTGAAAAATTCATTCGACTTAGTCGAATGACGGAAGAACTTAACTTATAAAGCCTATGGCTGACTGCCAGCAGTCGACCATAGCCTTGGGGACTACACCCAGCGGGTGCACTAAGCGTGCCCCCGCTAAACCAGAGTTTCAGTCGACACACCCAATGGGTGACTACTATGGATTCCGAAAAGAAAGATTTTCAGATAGCATATCCTAACAGAACAAACGATGATCGACTGACCTGAACATTGCTTTGAAGAGCAGAACTGGCGTCGTACGCTGCCTGGCTTGCTTCCCGGATGGCCTTCACCTGCTCCATCATGACTCCCGCCTGGCGTATCGCTTCCTTTGCAGCACTTGCTTGATCCTCTGGGACATAGTGTGTTGAGAAGAGGGAAGGCTGTGCAGCACTCGACGACGCGGGGTGAGCACTCGTCAACGGCACCGCGAAAGATACGGTGTGCCGAGTGGTGTTCTCCTCCTCCACGACCAGAGTCTCGGGCGCCATCACATCTCGGGCCACCCGCCGCAGACGCTTCTGCTCCTCCTGCGTTTTAGCGGTTCCTCATCGCCATAGTCGCCGGAAGGGTGATAACGACATTGGATGGAGCTGCGTAAAAAAATCAGAATAAGAGACGAAGAGTCAATCGACTAAAAAACGGAATTAAGAGAGTGGTACCAGGTTTTGAGGTTGCGGCATCCTCCATCTCATGATCGTCAGCGCTAGCTGAGGTATCGGAAGTAGCAACACTGCAATTCCAAAAAATCAGTCGGTTAACTCAAGAGTCGATCAAAGATGAACTCATGTAAAGCAAGAAGACTCAAGAAGCATTTTTACCCTGATATGGTGGGGATTGACACCATCATCTTCGGCAGGACCTTGGTCGGCTTCGATGGTGCCACCCTGGATTGCTTCGGAGCCTTTTCAGTCAGCACCGGAGAAGTGGTCCGAGGACTCTTGGTCGACTGCGCGACAGTCGCCACCCCCTTGCCGCGTTCAATCGCAGGGTCATGGACAAGCTTCGACCGCCTTTCCGAGCGCGGTGGTGCGACCTCCTCCTCCTCTTCCTCTTCTTCTTCATCATCATCATCATCATCATCTTCAGCAGCTTCCGAGTCCCACTCCTCCTGGCTGTCGCCCCCGCTCGCTTCTCCCTCCTCAGTCGGAGTCTGCGCCCCATTGGGCATCGAGTACAGTTTGGTGAGGGCCTGTTAGACATCAAGACAAAGATCAATCGACCAATTTGCGGCGAAAACGGAAATAAGTATGATAAGAATACAATTGGAGGAAGAGTCGGCATACTTTGTCTGGAATGCTACAATGGTCGAGTGGTGGAATCCTCCTGGCTCCACAAGGGTTATCCTTGTTCCCGGTGACCGCAGCCATCCACCTCTCCAGCGTGGCATCGTCGACTGTTTCTGGGTTGATCCGAGTCTCATCTTCGGTCCCGCGGTATAGCCACATAAAATGGCTCCGGAACTAAAGAGGCTAGATACGTCGCCTAAGAAAAATTTCCAGGAGATCCATACCCGTCATTCCTTCCCGAACCAACTAGACTACGCGCTCCATCAGCATCTTGACGTCGGCTTTCTCCTCCGGGAGCACCTTCAGAGAGGAGGGCTTGTTGGCTCGGTCCATGGTAAATTGAGGGAGTCCACTGACCGCTCAAGGCCGACTCGCTCGCAGTAAAACCAAGTCGATCGCCAGCCCCGACCGACTCGGGAGCGCCATGGCTGGAAGTTGTCTTGTTCCTCATCCGATCCCTGCACCTCCACACATCCGATAACCTTGGTTTTATCATCATCCGACTCGCCTTCTTCACGGTCTGAGAGCGACACGTGAATATATGCTTGAACAGACCCCAGTGCGATCGGCAACCCAGAAAGTTCTCACACATGGACACAAAGGCAGCAAGATAGGCGATAGAATTCAGGTTGAAGTGGTGGAGTTGCGCTCCGAAGAAATTCAAGAAACCACGGAAGAAAACACTCGGTGGAAAAGAAAACCCGCGGTCGACGTGGGTAGCCAGAAGAACACACTCACCCTCTTCCGGCTGGGGTTGCTGGCCGTTCCTCGAGCCTTGCTGCTCCGTGGGGGATCAGACCGTCGTTGGCCATGTCGAGGAGATCCTTCTCCGTGATGGTCGACCGGATCCAATCTCCTTGGACCCAGCCGTTCGGCAAACGAGATCTGGACGAAGAACCGCCTCGACTGGTTGTTCTCCCTTTCGCCTTCCCCGTCGCCGACGCCTTCTTTGCGCGTTCCAGCGCTGCCGTCTTCTCCTTCACCATGGCTACCGGCGAAGCGCAAGAGGAGCAGTTGCACGGAGGCGGGAGCGGGCGCAGTGGGCGGAGGCAGGAAGGGCAGAGAGAGAATGGAGATGTACTGTTCAAAGGCCCTCGCCGGGCGCCTTTATAAGATCACTTCCGAGTGGATGACAGGTGGGCCCAAGAGATCCAATCACATCCCGAAACAGTCGCGCATACGCGATACGTGGCGAAAAAGGTGGCGCGAGGATCGAGGCGTCTATGCCCTATCCCATCCGAGCGCCGCAGTCCGCCCCGCTTCGCGCGCTTCCCCAAATTTCGTATCCCACAAAATCTGCTAACGGCAGATCGATCTGTCAGGCGCGAGATTTCCGGCGATCCGTCGCTCGGGAATTGTTAAGTTCAAAAGGTCACTCGACGAAAGAAAAGAATGGATTGAGTCGACTGAAGAAAAGTTGCTGATTATCAACAAAGAGATTATTGGTCCAAGACAACGCATATCCAGCACGCAAAAGCAAGTCGGAAATAACATCAACTCCTTCCTCACTCAAGCCTCAATCCATTCGGGGGCTAATGATGGAGTCATGTACCTAGGGTAGGGTCATAGACCTGATCTAAGTACCCTACCCAAGGACACCCTTAGAAGAGACTACCTCCCAGTCGACCAAAGAGGACTTCACTCGACAGACTCGAAGGACTCGACCATGAAGACACACTCGATCACCAGAAGGTCAAGAAACACTCTATACCGTAACGGTCTGTAATTAAGTAGACTTTATGGCATTTATGACACTTTATGTGAGGCGTTACCAGTAACGCCTAGACTTAATGTACTTTAAACCCTACATTACTGAGGGCCGGAGGGGTCTGGCAAGCACTATATAAGCCACCTCCCTCCTCAGTGTAAAGGGTTTGCACCCCTGTAATTCATATACACATAATCCACTCGACCACCTCCGGGCTCCGAGACCTAGGGCTTTTACTTCCTCCGAGAAGGGCCTGAACTCGTACATCTCTTGTGCGTACAACTGCTCCATAGCTAGGACCTTGCCTCTCCATACCTACCCCCACTCTACCTGCTGGACTTAGAACCACGACAGTTGCTGCACAAGGCTGGCCGAGTGCTCGCTGGAGATTTTTCAGACGAAAGCGCTCAGCCAAGTTGGCCAACGCTCCTCCAAGGCACGAGCCTCGGGGTTTTTCTTGCGATGGGAGTATGCAGGCATCCATGTTCCTGCGGGAAGTTCTTCCTTTACAGGAGTTAAGTGGCTCGGTCGATATTCCTCATGGACTTGAGCGGGTCGCTCCACCGCCCACCCCATCATCGCGGGGAAGCCGAGGCCTACGAGGCCCGCTGACCATCAAGACCTCCGCTGCCGGATCATCGCTATCGCACTCGGATGCGCCTCTACGGAGCCACCGACAGATCGAACAGCCAGAGGGACTCGTCGGGCTCGATTGCCGCAACTTGGGTGGTGGCTGTCGGGCGAGCCATCTGCAGGCCTCACCCATCGCTGGAGCCTCGACCGACCAGAGCGCTTGCGCTGGCGGGAGGCTGGGAGGGTGGATGATAGGGGAGTCGACCGATATGGAGTCGACGGTTGCCGCAGCAGAACGCCGCGGACACATGCGCGAAAATGCGTCGCACCGCGGATGGGGAGCGCATCGATGTCGAGTGGAGCCTCCCGAGCCAAGCGGAGTCGCCGGGCGAAGAAGGTGAGCGCCGAGACGGATCTCGCGCCCTCGACCAAAACTCCACCAGAAACCATGATGAAAGCAATTGGAACAATTGCAACTTCTCCCAAAATCGCTAGGACACCTGCCCCATGGTGGGCGCCAACTGTCGTGATTCTAAGTCTGACAGTAGAATAGGGGGTAGGTATGGAGAGGGAAGATCCTAGCTATGGAGTAGTTGAAAACACAAGAGATGTACGAGTTCACGCCCTTCTCGGAGGAAGTAACAGCCCTACGTCTCGGAGCCCGGAGGCGGTCGACTGGATTATGAGTGTATGGATTACAGGGGTGTGAACCCTTTACACTGAGGAGGGGGGTGGCTTATATAGTGTCCGCTGCACTCTCCGCCCTCAAGAATGCAGGTCTTAAAGTACATTAAGTCTAGGCGCATCGGTAACGCCTACATAAAGTGTCCTAAATGCCATAAAGACTACTTAATTACGCACCATTTGGATGCAGAGTGGCTCTTGATCTCCGGTGGTCGAAAGTGAGTCTTCATGGTCGAGTCCTTCGAGTCCGCCGAGTGAAGTCCCTCTTGGTCGATCGAAGGCGTTTCTTCGGAGGGTGTCCTTGGGTAGGGCACTTAGATCAGGTCTATGACCTAGGTGTCGGGAACGACTCCAACAAAGAAGAGAGGGGTAGGATAACGGAGCATGATCTATCGAGATGCATATGGGTGACACGGTGGTTTTAGCGAGTTCGGGCCTCTCACGGTGGAGATAACAACCCCACGCCTCGTGTCTTGAGAGGCTTTTTTATCTCGAGTATATATCCGGAGATTACAATGTGTGTGAGAGAGAGGAACGGATCCCCATGCCTGAGCTAAGTCCTGAGACTAATGGTGAAAAGAGAGAGAGAGAGGTGGAAGAAAGACCCCCCAAGTCTAGTGGTGGGGGGTGGCTTATATAGAGTGTGCCACCCCCTCACCTCCTATGTTACAAAGTGGGGTATCAATGCCATAATACATGGCCACTACAAAACCGCTATGCCGACTATTGGTCTTCGTGATATCCGAAAGTGAGTTACATTGCCGAGTGGAATGAGCTCGCCGAGTGGAGGCTGTGTTCGAGTGGTTGTTGCCATCCGAGTGACTTTGAAGTTGCGGTATGTCTGGACGGTGATCTGGCCCAGGGGCCCAGTACAAAGTGTATGGTGTCCATGGGTAGGGTCTTTAGGTCAGGCCTGTTACCCTACCCCTAATACACGCCCTCGCCATTAGCCCCTAATCGGTCGAGGTTGAGCGGTCGAGTTGAGGTGAATTTCAGATGAGTCGAAAAGCACGGAGGCACTTATGAACTTCCTCCGTCACCCGGTGGTCTTATTCGCGTGTTGCCTTGACGGATTCCTGCATCGCACGGTGTCCGAGTGAAATGAGCTCAATCGGGTCCACGGAGGAGCGTTGAACTCATCTTATAGCAATTTTTTGGAGTAATTTGAGCTGGTCCTGCATCGAGTAAATCGATTACTCGAATTTCTTCACGCCGAACGTGTCTTTTTTGTTTGCCGCCACCGACCGGGCGGACTGCCTCAGTGGATACCATTCCAGGGGGCACGCTGAGTGCACCCACCGGGTGTAGTCCTCGAGATCGCCGCCGATCGCGGGCAAGTCGGGCGGAATCTTATAGCCTACTTTTTTGTTGTTGTTTGCCGCCACCGGACCGGGCGGACTGCCCGAGTGGATACCATTCCAGTGGGGCACGCTGAGTGCACCCACCGGGTGTAGTCTCGAGATCGCCGCCGATCGCGGCGTCGGCGGGAGTCTTAGAGCCTATATTTTTGTTGTTGTTGGTCGTCACCGGACCGGGCGACTGCTCGAGTGGATACCAACAATGGGCGGAGTCTTAGAGCCTGTCTTTTTTGTTGTTGTTCATCACCGGACTGGTCAGCCGCATCGAGTGGAGATTACCCAGTGGGGGCACGCTGAGTGCACCCACCGGGTGTAGTCGCCGAGACCGCTGCCGATCACGGCAGTCGGAGGAGGTCCGAGAAAACTAAAATCTTCTTAGCTGGTACCAATCGAACTTGTTCCTCTCCGACTCGGAGGTCAAGTAGTACTTGAGGATCCGGTATTGGTCTAGTTTGTTTCTCCTCGACTTAGAAGTCGAGTAGTACTTGAGTGATCCGGAGCTGGTCTTGACCGAGCAAAAATGTTTTTTCTCGAGTTCTTCCGGTGGGGACACGCTGAGTGCACCCATCGGGTGTAGTCCCCAGCCTTTGTCGACTAAATGAGTCGGGCAGAGGGTTTAAGTGTCGGGTAAACCTTCATGCAATCGACACGGTAAATATCTTTTAGTCTGAAATTGAGTGAATCGGATGCATCTTCGACGCTTGACATGGTAAATAAGCTCGGCTCGAGCTGAGTCACGGACTGATTCGTGGCGCCGCACGAATAAATTCAGCTCGAACTCGGTCAAGCAGGTGAATCTTCGCATTTCGCACGGTGAATGAACTTGGCTTTGAAACCGCCGATCAGAGAAAAAGTCGACACTCCAGGAGTGATCGCTCCAGAGTACTTCATATATTGACCGTTAGATTTTCCGTGAAAGGGTATTTGCAAGAGTACATTGTATCCAGAGAGGAGCTTGCTTTCACCCTTTTGCATGAAAGGGTATTTGTCCGAGTGGACGGTTTCACTTATAGATCTTCGCCAACCGAGCATGTATGGTCAAGAATATTCCTGATGTGATCAATAGGTTGACCAAATGGGCGAATCCCCGAGGGTGACATGGACCTGTCGGCGTAGCCCCGAGTGACGCCAAGGAGGTAAGCTTGCTACAGAGTGTGATATGAGGTTTGACCATATGAGTAACTTAGTCGCTCCTGCTGGGGATGTAGAGGTAAAGACACATCCAATCGATGGTGACGCGCGAGGCGGCAGAGGGGCGATGATGTGTACAACCGAAAGGACGGTACGCGGCGGTCGAGTGGTGAAGACGCCGCGAATCGAAAGTGGTGACACGCAGAGCGGTCGAGTGGCTAAGACGCGCCCAAACGAGTGGCAACGCGGGGCGGCTGAATGGTGATGACGGTGAAGTGGTCGAACGAGGACTACATATCTAGCCAAGTGAAGATGCGGGGCAACCGAGTGGTGAAGACGCACAACCGAAAGTGGCAGCGCCGCGGCGGCTAAGGCGAAGTCGTGCCACCGACAGCTTAAAATGGTCCTTGAGGACTTAGTCAATGCTTTCAAGCTTATGTGGTGACGAGGTCGCAGTAACGTGGTTGCGCGCGAGAAGACCGTGTGCCAACCGATTTCGAGTAGGAATGAAGATGGCGGCAGAGCGCCCGGGTGATTACTAAACTTGTCAAGTGGCGATCGGATGCATTTGTTGAAGTGAAGGATCTGCCAGTGATGAAGTAGTCGACCACTCAGAGAGTGTCATTCCAAATGAGATGCAGCCCCGAAAAGCGGCGAGTTCTGAGTGCTACAGGCTTTGCAACGGACATGTCGGAACACGAGAAATATGGTTTTGAGTGGATGATTTGCAATTCATCGAGTTAGACTCGGGTAAAGATGAGGAGAACCTTCCGACTGATGCTCGAAAGAGGCAAACTCGCAAAAGAGTGAAGTGTGAAATTTGATTATAAAAGGGACTTATCTGTCTCATGCCTGACAAGGTCTATATCATTGATACGATGAAGAGGATTCCTCAGAGGGGTTGGCCGGATGTGTTTGAAGTCAACAAAGCGACAAGGTAGGTGTTGTGGTGCACTAGGACCGGTACGGTGACCGAGTCCGAGCAGCGATGAAGTTGGCGCATAGGGCCATCGAGTGATCACGTAACTTGTGTAAAAAATGACACAAGCCAACGAAATAATTTCTCGAGGAAATTCGATGTGTGCTCAAATGATTTGTGTGAATAACACCCATAGACACCCGCTGGGAGTGCAAGGGGCTTTCTGGTTAACCAACAAGAGTCTGAAAGAGCGAAGGATCAGTTCGAACTTGTCGAAGCGATGGATCCGACTGAACTCATTGGAATATTGGCTCAAATAAAATGGAAGTGTAGTGTTTCGACTAAGTTGCAGCCCCGGAGGACCGATGCAAACTCGAAATTAAGAACGACATGTGGTGTTCATGAATGATGTATGCGAAAAAATGAAAGCTGGACAAGGGAGCCACATAACCAGTACTAAGCAAATATGTGAAAATAAGAAGCCGAGTGTAGAGGTACACTCGGTGGTGTGACCTTCGAGTGAAGGTGATGTGTGAAATACGGGATACTCGGAAATAACAGAATGTAAAATAACTTAGCTGTCTGAAGGCGCGCGAGTGGCCGAGTGGTGATGAGGCGACCAATTGAGCTTCGACGCGCGGGGCGGCCGAGTGGTGATGAGGCGATGGTGACAGTCGACCTTCGTCTCGGTGTCCTTGCGGATAGGGATGGAGCACACATTATACTTGTGATGCAGTTCCTTGAATTAGAGGTTTGCTCTTGTCTCACCGGATTTTGGCTACTTAGGCGAGTCCTTGGACTGCAGCTAAGCCTCCGAGTGGGAGGCTTGCTCTCCACTGTAGGATTTCAAACACTTAGGCGTAGCATCGGATCTGCAGCTAAGACCCCGAGTGGGGGTTTGCTCTCCACTGACAGGATTTTTTTTCAAACTTAGGCGTAGCATCGATCTGCAGCTAAGCCCCGAGCGGGAGGTTTGCTCTTCACTGTAGGATTTTTTCAAACTTAGGCTAGCACTGGATCTGCAGCTAAGCCCCGAGTGGGAGGTTTGCTCTCCACTGTAGGAATTTTTTTTAAACTTAGGCGTAGCATCGACTGCAGCTAAGCCCCGAGTGGGAGTTTGCTCTCCACTGTAGGATTTTTTCAAACTTAGGCGAGTACTGGACTGCAGCTAAGCCCCCGAGTGGGAGGTTTGCTCTCCACTCGGTAGGATTTTTCGAACTTAGGCGAAGCAGATTCGCAGCTAAGCCCCCGAGTGAGAGGCTGACTCATCACTCGGCAGGATTTTTTGAACTTAGGCGAAACAGATTCGCAGCTAAGTCACCCACTGGGGGACTTTGGTTACAAGTATAAGTAACAACAATTATTTTAGAAAAAACTGTTAAAATCTGTATGGTGATGAGGTGACCAACAGATGGCAACGCGCGGGGCGGCCGAGTGGTGATGAGGTGACCAACCGACGGCGACGCGCGGGGCGGCCGAGTGGTGATGAGGTGACCAACCGAGTGGCGCGGCTGGGCGGCCGAGTGGTTATGAGGTGACTAACCGAGTGGCGACTGGGCGGCCGAGTGGTTATGAGGTGACTAACCGAGTGGCGACGCTGGGCGGCCGAGTGGTGATGAGGTGACTAACCGAGGGCGACAAGGGCGGCCGAGTGGTGATGAGGTGACCAACCGAGTGGCAACGCTGGGCGGCCGAGTGGTGATGAGGTGACTAACCGAGTGGCGACGCGCGGGCGGCCGAGTGGTGATGAGGTGACTAACCGAGTGGCGACAAGGGCGGCCGAAAGTGGTTATGAGGTGACCAACCGAGGGCGACGCGCTGGGCGGACGAGTGGTGATGAGGTGACCAACCGAGTGGCGACGCTGGGCGGCCGAGTGGTGATGAGGTGACCAACCGAGGGCGGCGCGGGCGGCCGAGTGGTGATGAGGTGACTAACCGAGGGCGACAAGGGCGGCCGAAAGTGATGATGGCTTGTCGAAAGCAGTTGATTGATTACGGTGCTTCACCGCTCGAGAGCCGAGCCGCTCATTGGAACAAAGACGATTTGGACCGGCCGCCGTAACTGCCGCCGTTGTTGTCGATGATGTTCTAGATGTTAGCCGACCAAGTAGTACTAGGCGAACCGGCCGAGTGAACCCATGGGCTTCACAGTCGAAAGTGAGTGCAGTCCGAGTGGACTCTCATCCGAAAGTGCACCCGCTGGTCCGAGGGAATAACAACCGCCCCGCGATCTGGTTGGTGTGGAGCTGGCTGGGCAGGCCGACGCGAGTGCTGGGCTTGAGGCCTCGGTGAGGTTCGCATGGATGTGCCCACAAGCACTATCCCATTTGATGGAGGCGGCGGCTTGATCACTTGCAGCGCATCAATCCAAAGCGCCGAGGGGAAGTTGTCCACGCCTAGTGCCGAATTAATCTGCATGCAAGTAGTTTAACGCTAATTAAGTGAGAGTCAAAACCATTCGTGCATGCAATGGACGTTTCCCACGGCCATTTATCTCCTGCATGCATGAGATAAATGGGATGGAATTAAGATTAGAAGGAAAGTGGAAGGCAGGGCGCAGAGCTCCCCGATCAGCCATGGAGGCGGCAGTTTTTGGCGCGGATCCATCGCAAGGTGAGGCGGTTGAGATGAACCGAAAAGGGACGGCGTTTCGCGGCGAGGCTGCGCGGCGGGCGGAGACCCGGTGGCTCCCGTCATGTTGTGATCAGAGACGTGGGCAGCCTCGACGTTGGTGCTGCGTCCGGTCCGTGCACCCACCGCCGCGGTCATCGCCGCGTGGTTGACGAGGGACACCGCAGAATGGCGATGCGGGGGCCGCTGAGTGATGAAGATGCGTCCAGCCGAGCAACGGTGCACGGGCAGCTGAGCGATGAAGACGCGTCCAGCGAAGACGCGTAGGCGGCCGAGTGAACTAGGGTCCATGGCCTAGTGAACTTGAGTCTGCATCCGATTGGACTCATCTGTGTGAACTCTGGACGAATCGGGTTCGCAGCTGTCTAGGTGGAAGATTCATCGGGTGACCCTGCAAGTTACTAGCAAGCACGGCCAAGAAGTTCAAGGCCTGATTGTCAGTCATGCATGCATGCATGCACGAATTAACTAGGGTCCGTGGCCTAGCAATCAGATAAGTGGCGTTAGTAATCCATCAATTGGCCGCTTAATGAGGCAGCCAATTAATTTGACGTTGGAGATCACCACGCCCTTCCGTTGCCTGTACTCCGGATTAACCTGCATGCAGGTAATCAAGGAGGAGATGGCCCACTCACCTGGCACGGTTAAAGGAGAAAGGAAAACCATGGCCAGCAAACTGCGATGGAGCGAAGAATCGCGCACCGGAGGAGCGACGAGCGGATCCGCGCGTGTGCCACAGCGACCACGCTGTAGAAGCTGACGAGGGAGGATGAGCAGCTGGCCGCAGTCCAGGCGCGGGAGTCGCGGGTCGGCGCAGCCAAGGGCGAGGCTGACGCAAGCGCTGGTGATCGTGCTTCACTGCTCGGGGAGCCGGAGCCGTGCGCCGGTCGGAGTCGCGCTTCGACATCTGCGGAATTTGGCGGATTGCCGGCAGCAGCGCCTTGTCACCCGAGGAACTGGGTCGACCGCCGGCCGTCGTGCTCAGCCGGTCGGGGAACCTGGCCGAGCTTTAGTGGCTGTGCGTGTGCGGGCACTCGGCGACGTCGTCGCAGATGAGTTCGCAGATGATGATGGGCGGACGACGACGCCTTATCGTCGACGAGCCGAGCCACCAATCGAAACAAAAGGAGGCGCGCTTTTGTATAAGCTCGTGTGCATACATAAGAAGAATAAACCATTGTTAGATCATTGTAATGTTTGATTGTAAAGAGGATAAGTTGAGATGAGCAACTCCCTGATCCTTTTGTATGATTAGGATTATTTTATCCTCCTGTAAATGGAGTGATGTCCGGAACATCCTGGATCAAACCCTCCATTGATGATTGTTGATCGACGGACGAAGATCGAAGAAATAAAACCATTTGCATCATGGCTCGATAGACGCCATGCCCAAGGTGGGCGTCGACTGTCGTGGGAACGACTCCGACAGTAAGATGAGGGGTAGGATAACGGAGCATGATCTATCGAGATGCATATGGGCGACACGGTGGTTTTAGCGAGTTCGGGCCTCCCACGGTGGAGATAAACAACCCACGCCTCGTGTTCGAGAGGCTTTTTTTATCTCGAGTATATATCCAGAGATTACAATGTGTGTGAGAGAGAGGAACGGATCCCCATGCCTGAGCTAAGTCCTGAGACTAATGGTGAAAAGAGACAGAGAGGTGGAAGAAAGACCCCCCAAGTCTAGTGGTGGGGGGTGGCTTATATAGAGTGTGCCACCCCCTCACATCCTATGTTACAAAGTGGGGTATCAATGCCATAATACATGGCTACTACAAAACCGCTATGCTCGACTATTGGTCTTCGTGATATCCGAGTGAGTTACATTGCCGAGTGGAATGAGCTCGCCGAGTGGAGTGCTGTGTTCGAGTGGTTGTTGCCGCCCCCGAGTGACTTTGAAGTTGCGGTATGTCCGACGGTGATCTCGCCCAGGCCCAAAGACAAAGTGTATGGTGTCCATGGGTAGGGTCTTTAGGTCAGGCCTGTTACCCTACCCCTAATGCACGCCCTCGTCATTAGCCCCTAATCGGTCGAGGTTGAGCGGGTCGAGTTGAGGTGAATTTCAGATGAGTCGAAAGCACGGAGGCACTTATGAACTTCCTCTCGTCACCCGATGGTCTTATCTCCGCGGTTGCCTTTGACGGATTCTGCATCGCATGGTGTCCGAGTGAAATGAGCTCAATCGGGTCCACGGAGGAGCGTTGAACTCATCTTATAGCAATTTTTTGGAGTGATTTGGAGTTGGTCCTGCATCGAGTAACCGATTACTCGGAATTTCTTCACACCGAACATGTCTTTTTTTGTTTGGCCGCCACCGGACCGGTCGGACTGCTTTAGTGGATACCATTCCAGTGGGGGCACGCTGAGTGCACTCCACCGGTGTAGTCCTCGAGATCGCCGCCGATCGCGGGCGCCGGCGGAGTCTTATAGCCTACATTTTTGTTGTTGTTTGCCGCCACCGACCGGGCGGACTGCCCGAGTGGATACCATTCCAGCTGGGGGCACGCTGAGTGCACCCACCGGGTGTAGTCTCGAGATCGCCGCCGATCGCGGGCAGTCGGCGGGAGTCTTAGAGCCTATATTTTTGTTGTTGTTGGTCATTACTTGACCGGGCGGACTGCTCGAGTGGCTACCAACAATCGGCGGAGTCTTAGAGCCTGTCTTTTTTGTTGTTGTTCATCACCGGACTGGTCAGCCGCATCGAGTGGAGATTACCCTGGGGGCACGCTGAGTGCACCCACCGGGTGTAGTCCCCGAGATCGCTGCCGATCGCGGGCGTCGGAGGAGGTCTGAGAAAACTAGAAATCTTCTTAGCTGGTACCAATCGAACTTGTTCCTCTCCGACTCGGAGGTCAAGTAGTACTTGAGGATCTGGTATTGGTCTAGCTTGTTTCTCCTCGACTTAGAAGTCGAGTAGTACTTGAGTGATCTGGAGCTGGTCTTGACCGAGCAAAAAATGTTTCTTTCTGAGTTCTCTTCCAGTGGGGACACGCTGAGTGCACCCACTGGGTGTAGTCCCCGAGCCTCTGTCGGACTAAATGAGTCGGGCAGAGGGTTTAAGTGTCGTGGTAAACCTTCATGCAGTCGACACGGTAAATATCTTTTAGTCTGAAATTGAGTGAATCGGATGCATCTTCAGACGCTTGACATGGTAAATAAGCTCGCCCGAGCTGAGTCACCGGACTGATCTTCGTGGCGCCGCACGGAATAAATTCAGCCTCGAACTCGTCAAGGTGAATCTTCGCATTTCGCACGGTGAATGAACTTGGCTTTGAAACCGCCGATCGAGAAAAGCTGGACACCCAGGAGTGATCGCTCCAAAGAGTACTTCATATATCGACCGCTAGATTTTCCGTGAAAGGGTATTTGCAAGAGTACATTGTATCCGTAGAGGAGCTTGCTTTCACCCTTTTGCATGAAAGGGTATTTGTCCGAGTGGACGGTTTCACTTATAGATCTTCGCTAACCGAGCATGTATGGTCAAGAATATTCCTGATGTGATCAATAGGTTGACCAAATGGGCGTAACCCCTGAGGGTGACATGGACCTGTCGTGCGTAGCCCCCGAGTGACGCTCGAAGGAGGTAAGCTTGCTACAGAGTGTGATATGAGGTTTGACCATATGAGTAACTTAGTCGTTCCCGTGCTGGGGATGTAGAGGTAAAGACACATCCAACTGATGGTGACGCGCGAGGCGGCAGAGGGGCGATGATGTGTACAACCGAGTGACGGTACGCGGCGGTCGAGTGGTGAAGACGCGCGCAACCGAGTGGTGACACGCAGAGCGGTCGAGTGGCGAAGACGTGCCCAAACGAGTGGCAACGCGTGGGGCGGCTGAATGGTGATGACGTGTGAAGTGGTCGAACGTAGGACTACATATCTAGCCAAGTGAAGATGCGTGGGGCAACCGAGTGGTGAAGACGTGCACAACCGAGTGGCAGCGCGCGGCTGCTAAGGCGTCGTCGCAGCCACCGACAGCTTAAAATGGTCCTTGAGGACTTAGTCGAATGCTTTCGCTTATGTGGTGACGAGGTCGCGGTAACGTGGTTGCGCGCGAGAAGACCGTGTGCCAACCGATTTCGAGTAGGAATGAAGATGGCGGCAGAGCGCGCCCGGTGATTACTAAACTTGTCAAGTGGCGATCGGATGCATTTGTTGAAGTGAAGGATCTGCCAGTGATGAAGTAGTCGACCACTCAGAGAGTGTCATTCCAAATGAGATGCAGCCCCGAAAAGCGGCGAGCTCCCGAGCGCAACAGGCTTTGCAACGGACATGTCGGAACACGAGAAATATGGTTTTGAGTGGATGATTTGCAATTCATCGAAGTTAGACTCGGTAAAGATGAGGAGAACCTTCCGATCGATGCTCGAAAGAGGCAAACTCGCAAAAGAGTGAAGTGTGAAATTTGATTATAAAAGGGACTTATCTGCTCTCATGCCTCGACGAGGTCTATATCATTGATACGATGAAGAGGATTCCTCGAGGGGTTGGCCGGATGTGTTTGAAGTCAACAAAGCGACAAGGTAGGTGTTGTGGTGCACTAGGACCGCACGTGACCGAGTCCGAGCAGCGATGAAGTTGGCGATAGGGCCATCGAGTGATCACGTAACTTGTGTAAAAATGACACAAGCCAACTAAATAATTTCTCGAGGAAATTCGATGTGTGCTCAAATGATTTGTGTGAATAACACCCATAGACACTACTGGGAGTGCAAGGGCTTTTCGTTAACCAACAAGAGTCCTGAAGAGCGAAGGATCAGTTCAAACTTGTCGGGCGATGGATCCGATCAACTCATTGGAATATTGGCTCAAATAAAATGGAAGTGTAGTGTTTCGACTAAGTTGCAGCCCCGAGGACCGATGCAAACTCAAATTAAGAACGACATGTGGTGTTCATGAATGATGTATGCGAAAAAATGAAAGCTGGACAAGGGAGCCACATAACCAGTACTAAGCAAATATGTGAAAATAAGAAGCCGAGTGTAGAGGTACACTCGGTGGTGTGACCTTCGAGTGAAGCTGATGTGTGAAATACGGGATACTCGGAAATAACAGAATGTAAAATAACTTAGCTGTCTGAAGGCGCGCGAGTGGCCGAGTGGTGACGAGGCGACCAATTGAGCTTCGACGCGCGGGGCGGCCGAGTGGTGATGAGGCGATGGTGACAGTCGACCTTCGTCTCGGTGTCCTTGCGGATAGGGATGGAGCACACATTATACTTGTGATGCAGTTCCTTGAATTAGAGGTTTGCTCTTGTCTCACCGGATTTTGGCTACTTAGGCGAGTCCTTGGACTGCAGCTAAGCCTCCGAGTGGGAGGCTTGCTCTCCACTGTAGGATTTCAAACACTTAGGCTAGCATTGGACTGCAGTTATGCCCCGAGTGGGAGGTTTGCTCTCCACTGAGCAGGATTTTTTTCAAACTTAGGCTAGTATTGGATCTGCAGCTAAGCCCCGAGCGGGAGGTTTGCTCTTCACTGTAGGATTTTTTCAAACTTAGGTGAGTACTCGACTGCAGTTAAGCCCCGAGTGGGAGGTTTGCTCTCCACTGTAGGAATTTTTTTAAACTTAGGCTAGCATCGGACTGCAGCTAAGCCCCGAGTGGGAGTTTGCTCTCCACTGTAGGATTTTTTCAAACTTAGGCTAGCATCGATCTGCAGCTAAGCCCCGAGTGGGAGGTTTGCTCTCCACTGTAGGATTTTTCGAACTTAGGCGAAGCAGATTCGCAGCTAAGCCCCCGAGTGAGAGGCTGACTCATCACTCGGCAGGATTTTTTGAACTTAGGCGAAACAGATTCGCAGCTAAGTCACCCACTGGGGGATTTTGGTTACAAGTATAAGTAACAACAATTATTTTAGAAAAAACTGTTAAAATCTGTATGGTGATGAGGTGACCAACAGATGGCAACGCGCGGGGCGGCCGAGTGGTGATGAGGTGACCAACCGACGGCGACGCGCGGGGCGGCCGAGTGGTGATGAGGTGACCAACCGAGTGGCGACGCGCGGGGCGGCCGAGTGGTTATGAGGTGACCAACCGAGTGGCGACGCGCGGGTTGGCCGAGTGGTTATGAGGTGACCAACCGAGTGGCGGCGACAAGGGCGGCCGAGTGGTGATGAGGTGACTAACCGAGTGGCGACGCTGGGCGGCCGAGTAGTGATGAGGTGACTAACCGAGTGGCGACGCTGGGCGGCCGAGTGGTGATGAGGTGACCAACCGAGGGCAACGCGCGGGGCGGCCGAGTGGTGATGAGGTGACCAACCGAGTGGCGACGCGCGGGGCGGCCGAGTGGTGATGAGGTGACCAACCGAGTGGCGAAGTGCTGGGCGGCCGAGTGGTGATGAGGTGACCAACCGAGTGGCGACGCGCGGGGCGGCCGAGTGATGATGGCTTGTCGAGCAGTTGATTGATTACGGTGCTTCACCGTTCGAGAGCCGAGCCGTTCATTGGAACAAAGACGATTTGGACCGGCCGCCGTAACTGCCGCCGTTGTTGTCGATGATGTTCTAGATGTTAGCCGACCAAGTAGTACTAGGCGAACCGGCCGAGTGAACCCATGGGCTTCACAGTCGAGTGAGTGCAGTCCGAGTGGATTCCTCATCCGAGTGCACCCGCTGGTCCGAGGGAATAACAACTGTCCTGCGATCTGGTTGGTGTGGAGCTGGCTGGGCAGGCCGACGCGGAGTGCTGGGCTTGGAGGCCTCGGTGAGGTTCGGCATGGATGTGCCCACAAGCACTATCCCATTTGATGGAGGCGGGCGGCTTGATCACTTGCAGGCAGACCGAATCCAAAGCGCGTAGGGGAAGTTGTCCACGTCTAGTGCCGAATTAATCTGCATGCAAGTAGTTTAACGCTAATTAAGTGAGAGTCAAAACCATTCGTGCATGCAATGGACGTTTCCCACGGCCATTTATCTCCTGCATGCATGAGATAAATGGGATGGAATTAAGATTAGAAGGAAAGTGGAAGGCAGGGCGCAGAGCTCCCCGACCAGCCATGGCGGCGGCAGTTTTTGGCGCGGATCCATCGCAAGGTGAGGCGGTTGAGATGAACTGAAAAGGGACGGCGTTTCGCGGCGAGGCTGCGCGGCGGGCGGAGACCCGGTGGCTCCCGTCATGTTGTGATCAGAGACGTGGGCAGCCTCGACGTTGGTGCTGCGTCCGGTCCGTGCACCCACCGCCGCGGTCATCGCCGCGTGGTTGACGAGGGACACCGCAGAATGGCGATGCGGGGGCCGCTGAGTGATGAAGATGCGTCCAGCCGAGCAACGGTGCACGGGCAGCTGAGCGATGAAGACGCGTCCAGCGAAGACGCGTAGGCGGCCGAGTGAACTAGGGTCCATGGCCTAGTGAACTTGAGTCTGCATCCGATTGGACTCATCTGTGTGAACTCTGGACGAATCGGGTTCGCAGCTGTCTAAGTGGAAGATTCATCGGGTGACCCTGCAAGTTACTAGCAAGCACGGCCAGGAAGTTCAAGGCCTGATTGTCAGTCATGCATGCATGCATGCACGAATTAACTAGGGTCCGTGGCTCAGCAATCGATAAGTGGCGTTAGTAATCCATCAATTGGCCGCTTAATGAGGCAGCCAATTAATTTGACGCTGGAGATCACCACGCCTTCCGCTGCTCAGTATTCGCATTAACCGCATGCGTAATCAAGGAGGAGATGGCCCACCACCGGCATGGTTAAAGGAGAAAGGAAAACCATGGCCAGCAAACTGCGATGGAGCGAAGAATCGCGCACCTGGAGGAGCGACGAGCGGATCCGCGCGTGTGCCACAGCGACCACGCTGTAGAAGCTGACGAGGGAGGATGAGCAGCTGGCCGCAGTCCAGGCGCGGGAGTCGCGGGTCGGCGCAGCCAAGGGCGAGGCTGACGCAAGCGCTGGTGATCGTGCTTCACTGCTCGGGGAGCCGGAGCCGTGCGCCGGTCGGAGTCGCGCTTCGACATCTGCGGAATTTGGCGGATTGCCGGCAGCAGCGCCTTGTCGCCCGAGGAACTGGGTCGACCGCCGGCCGTCGTGCTCAGCCGGTCGGGGAACCAGGCCGAGCTTTAGTGGCTATGCGTGTGCGGGCACTCGGCGACGTCGTCGCAGATGAGTTTGCAGAAGATGATGGGCGGACGACGACGCCTTATCGTCGAGGAGCCGAGCCACCAATCGAAACAAAAGGAGGCGCGCTTTTGTATAAGCTCGTGTGCATACATAAGAAGAATAAACCATTGTTAGATCATTGTAATGTTTGATTGTAAAGAGGATAAGTTGAGATGAGCAACTCCCTGATCCTTTTGTATGATTAGGATTATTTTATCCTCCTGTAAATGGAGTGATGTCCGGAACATCCTGGATCAAACCCTCCATTGATGATTGTTGATCGACGGACGAAGATCGAAGAAATAAAACCATTTGCATCATGGCTCGATAGACGCCATGCCCCATGGTGGGCGTCAACTGTCGTGGGAACGACTCCGACAGTAAGATGAGGGGTAGGATAACGGAGCATGATCTATCGAGATGCATATGGGTGACACGGTGGTTTTAGCGAGTTCGGGCCTCCCACGGTGGAGATAAACAACCCTACGTCTCGTGCTCCGGAGAGGCTTTTTTTTATCTGAGTATATATCCGGAGATTACAATGTGTGTGAGAGAGAGGAACGGATCCCCATGCCTGAGCTAAGTCCTGAGACTAATGGTGAAAAGAGACAGAGAGGTGGAAGAAAGACCCCCCAAGTCTAGTGGTGGGGGGTGGCTTATATAGAGTGTGCCACCCCCTCACCTCCTATGTTACAAAGTGGGGTATCAATGCCATAATACATGGCCACTACAAAACCGTCATGCTGACTATTGGTCTTCGCATATCCGAGTGAGTTACATTGCCGAGTGGAATGAGCTCGCCAAGTGGAGGTCAGGTTCGAGTGGTTGTTGCCGCCCGAGTGACTTTGAAGTTGCGGTATGTCCGACGGTGATCTCGCCCAGGGCCCAAAGACAAAGTGTATGGTGTCCATGGGTAGGGTCTTTAGGACAGGCCTGTTACCCTACCCCTAATGCACGCCCTCGTCATTAGCCCCCTAATCGGTCGAGGTTGAGCGGTCGAGTTGAGGTGAATTCGTGATGAGTCGAGTGCTACGGAGGCACTTATGAACTTCCTCCGTCACCCGTGGTCTTATCTCCGCGTGTTGCCTTGACGGATTCCTGCATCGCATGGTGTCCGAGTGAAATGAGCTCAATCGGGTCCACGGAGGAGCGTTGAACTCATCTTATAGCAATTTTTTGGAGTGATTTGAGTTGGTCCTGGATCGAGTAACTGATTACTCGGAATTTCTTCACACCTGGAACATGTCTTTTTTTTGTTTGGCCGCCACTCGGACCGGTCGGACTGCTTCGAGTGGATACCATTCCTGG
This sequence comes from Aegilops speltoides, assembly GCA_021437245.1. Lineage (NCBI taxonomy): Eukaryota > Viridiplantae > Streptophyta > Magnoliopsida > Poales > Poaceae > Aegilops > Aegilops speltoides. Next base: position 413,993,394 of record CM038141.1, on the reverse strand, counting down.
GGGCACGCTGAGTGCACTCCACCGGTGTAGTCTCGAGATCGCCGCCGATCGCGGGCAATCGGGCGGAGTCTTATAGCCTACATTTTTGTTGTTGTTTGGCGCCACCGGACCGGGCGGACTGCCCGAGTGGATACCATTCTGGGGGCACGCTGAGTGCACCCACGGGTGTAGTCCTCGAGATCGCTGCCGATCGCGGGCAGTCGGCGGGAGTCTTAGAGCCTATATTTTTTGTTGTTGTTGGCCGTCACTTGGACCGGGCGGACCTTTCCGAGTGGATACCAACAATGGGCGGAGTCTTAGAGCCTGTCTTTTTTGTTGTTGTTCATCACCGGACTGGTCAGCCGCATCGAGTGGAGATTACTCCTGGGGGCACGCTGAGTGCACCCACTAGGTGTAGTCCCCGAGATCGCTGCCGATCAAGGGCAATCGGAGGAGGTCCGAGAAAACTAGAAATCTTCTTAGCTGGTACCAATCGAACTTGTTCCTCTCCGACTCGGAGGTCAAGTAGTACTTGAGGATCTGGTATTGGTCTAGCTTGTTTCTCCTCGACTTAGAAGTCGAGTAGTACTTGAGTGATCTGGAGCTGGTCTTGACCGAGCAAAAAATGTTTCTTTCTGAGTTCTCTTCCAGTGGGGACACGCTGAGTGCACCCACTGGGTGTAGTCCCCGAGCCTCGTCGGACTAAATGAGTCGGGCAGAGGGTTTAAGTGTCGTGGTAAACCTTCATGCAATGACACGGTAAATATCTTTTAGTCTGAAATTGAGTGAATCGGATGCATCTTCGACGCTGACATGGTAAATAAGCTCGGCTCGAGCTTAGTCACGGACTGATCTTCGTGCGCGCCGCACGAATAAATTCAGCCTCGAACTCGTCAAGTGTGAATCTTCATACTCTCGCACGGTGAATGAACTTGGCTTTGAAACCGCCGATCAGAGAAAGTCGACACCTGTGGAGTGATCGCTCCAAGAGTACTTCATATATCGACCGTTAGATTTTCCGTGAAAGGGTATTTGCAAGAGTACATTGTATCCGAGAGGAGCTTGCCACCCTTTTGCATGAAAGGGTATTTGTCCGAGTGGACGGCTTCACTTATAGATCTTCGCGAACCGAGCATGTATGGTCGGAAGAATATTCCTGATGTGATCAATAGGTCGACTAAATGGGCGAACTCCCCGAGGGTGACATGGACCTGTCGGCGTAGCCCCGAGTGACGCCAAGGAGGTAAGCTTGCTACAGAGTGTGATATGAGGTTTGACCATATGAGTAACTTAGTCGCTCCTGCTGGGGATGTAGAGGTAAAGACACATCCAACTGATGGTGACGCGCGAGGCGGCAGAGGGGCGATGATGTGTACAACCGAGTGACGGTACGCGGCGGTCGAGTGGTGAAGACGCGCAAGAATCGAAAGTGGTGACACGCAGAGCGGTCGAGTGGCTAAGACGCGCCCAACCGAGTGGCAACGCTGGGGCGGCTGAATGGTGATGACGGTGAAGTGGTCGAACGAGGACTACATATCTAGCCAAGTGAAGATGCGGGGCAACCGAGTGGTGAAGACGCACAACCGAAAGTGGCAGCACGCGGCTGCTAAGGCGAAGTCGTGTGCCACCGACAGCTAAAATGGTCCTTGAGGACTTAGTCGAATGCTTTCGAAGCTTATGTGGTGACGAGGTCGAGTAACGTGGTTGCGCGCGAGAAGACCGTGTGCCAACCGATTCGAGTAGGAATGAAGATGGCGGCAGAGCGCCCGGGTGATTACTAAACTTATCAAGTGGCGGATCTGATGCATTTGTTGAAGTGAAGGATCTGCCAGTGATGAAGTAGTCGACCACTCAGAGAGTGTCATTCCAAATGAGATGCAGCCCCGAGTGTGGCGAGCTCCCGAGAGCGCAAGCATGTGCTTTGCAACGGACATGTCGGAACACGAGAAATATGGTTTTGAGTGGATGATTTGCAATTCATCGAGTTAGACTCGGGTAAAGATGAGGAGAACCTTCCGTGTGATGCTCGAAAGAGGCAAACTCGCAAAAGAGTGAAGTGTGAAATTTGATTATAAAAGGGACTTATCTGTCTCATGCCTGACGAGGTCTATATCATTGATACGATGAAGAGGATTCCTCAGAGGGGTTGGCCGGATGTGTTTGAAGTCAACAAAGCGACAAGGTAGGTGTTGTGGTGCACTAGGACCGCACGTGACCGAGTCCGAGCAGCGATGAAGTTGGCGACAGGCTATCGAGTGATCACGAATTTGTGTAAAAATGACACAAGCCAACTAAATAATTTCTCGAGGAAATTCGATGTGTGCTCAAATGATTTGTGTGAATAACACCCATAGACACTACTGGGAGTGCAAGGGGCTTTCTGGTTAACCAACAAGAGTCTGAAAGAGCGAAGGATCAGTTCGAACTTGTCGAAGCGATGGATCCGACTAAACTCATTGGAATATTGGCTCAAATAAAATGGAAGTGTAGTGTTTCGACTAAGTTGCAGCCCTGGAGGACCGATGCAAACTCGAAATTAAGAACGACATGTGGTGTTCATGAATGATGTATGCGAAAAAATGAAAGCTGGACTAGGGAGCCACATAACCAGTACTAAGCAAATATGTGAAAATAAGCAGCCGAGTGTAGAGGTACACTCGGTGGTGTGACCTTCGAGTGAAGGTGATGTGTGAAATACGGGATACTCGGAAATAACAGAATGTAAAATGACTTAGCTGTCTGAAGGCGCGCGAGTGGCCGAGTGGTGATGAGGCGACCAATTGAGCTTCGACGCGCGGGGCGGCCGAGTGGTGATGAGGCGATGGTGACAGTCGACCTTCGTCTCGGTGTCCTTGCGGATAGGGATTGAGCACACATTATACTTGTGATGCAGTTCCTTGAATTAGAGGTTTGCTCTTGTCTCAGTCGGATTTTGGCTACTTAGGCGAGTCCTTGGACTGCAGCTAAGCCTCCGAGTGGGAGGCTTGCTCTCCACTGTAGGATTTCAAACACTTAGGCTAGCATCGACTGCAGCTAAGCCCCGAGTGGGAGGTTTGCTCTCCACTGTAGGATTTTTTTCAAACTTAGGTAGCATGGACTGCAGCTAAGCCCCGAGCGGGAGGTTTGCTCTTCACTCGGTAGGATTTTTTCAAACTTAGGCGAGTACTGGACTGCAGCTAAGCCCCCGAGTGGGATGTTTGCTCTCCACTCGGTAGGAATTTTTTTTAAAACTAAGGCGAGTACTGGACTGCAGCTAAGCCCTCGAGTGGGAGTTTGCTCTCCACTCGGTAGGATTTTTTCAAACTTAGGCGAGTACTGGACTGCAGCTAAGCCCCCGAGTGGGAGGTTTTCTCTCCACTCGGTAGGATTTTTCGAACTTAGGCGAAGCAGATTCGCAGCTAAGCCCCCGAGTGAGAGGCTGACTCATCACTCGGCATGATTTTTTGAATTTAGGCGAAACAGATTCGTAGCTAAGTCACCCACTGGGGGATTTTGGTTACAAGTATAAGTAACAACAATTATTTTAGAAAAAACTGTTAAAATCTGTATGGTGATGAGGTGACCAACAGATGGCAACGCGCGGGGCGGCCGAGTGGTGATGAGATGACCAACCGACGGCGACGCGCGGGGCGGCCGAGTGGTGATGAGGTGACCAACCGAGTGGGCGGCTGGGCGGCCGAGTGGTTATGAGGTGACCAACCGAGTGGCGACGCTGGGCGGCCGAGTGGTTACGAGGTGACTAACCGAGTGGCGACGCTGGGCGGCCGAGTGGTGATGAGGTGACTAACCGAGTGGGCGACGCTGGGCGGCCGAGTGGTGATGAGGTGACTAACCGAGTGGCGACGCTGGGCGGCCGAGTGGTGATGAGGTGACAACCGAGTGGCGACGCTGGGCGGCCGAGTGGTGATGAGGTGACCAACCGAGTGGCGACGCTGGGCGGCCGAAAGTGGTTATGAGGTGACTAACCGAGTGGCGACGCGCGGGGCGGCCGAGTGGTGATGAGGTGACCAACCGAGTGGCGACGCGCGGGGCGGCCGAGTGGTGATGAGGTGACCAACCGAGTGGCGACGCGCGGGGCGGCCGAGTGGTGATGAGGTGACCAACCGAGTGGCGACGCGCGGGGCGGCCGAGTGGTGATGAGGTGACCAACCGAGTGGCGATGCGCGGGGCGGCCGAGTGGTTATGAGGTGACCAACCGAGTGGCGACGCGCGGGGCAGCCGAGTGGTTATGAGGTGACCAACCGAGTGGCGACGCGCGGGGCGGCCGAGTGGTGATGAGGTGACCAACCGAGTGGGGACGCACGGGGCGGCCGAGTGGTGATGAGGTGACCAACCGATGTCGACGCGCGGACGACCGAGTGATGATGGCTTGTCGAGCAGTTGATTGATTACGGTGCTTCACCGTTCGAGAGCCGAGCCATTCATTGGAACAAAGGCGATTTGGACCGGCCACCGTAACTGCCGCCGTTGTTGTCGATGATGTTCTGGATGTTAGCCGACCAAGTAGTACCAGGCGAACCGGCCGAGTGAACCCATGGGCTTCACAGTCGAGTGAGTGTAGTCCGAGTGGACTCCTCATCCGAGTGCACCCGCTGGTCCGAGGGAATAACAATTGTCCTGCGATCTGGTTGGTGTGGAGCTGGCTGGGCAGGCCGGCGCGGAGTGCTGGGCTTGGAGGCCTCGGTGAGGTTCGGCATGGATGAGATGGCAAAGGAAATAGTGGACAAGTGCGAAGGATGTCAGTTCTACTCCAATATGTCACACAAGCCTGCGTCAGCTCTGAAGACAATACCACTCGTCTGGCCCTTTGCAGTATGGGGGTTGGATATGGTAGGCCCCTTGAGAACAGGTCGAAGCGGTTTCACGCATGTACTGGTGGCAGTCGACAAGTTCACCAAATGGATTGAGGCAAAACCGATCAAGAACCTTGACGCCGAAACTGCTGTTAGCTTCATCAGGGAACTGATATTCGGATATGGAGTTCCGCACAGCATCATTATGGATAATGGGTCGAACTTTGACTCGGAGGAATTCAGGGATTTCTGCACCTCTCAAGGCACACGAGTCGACTACGCTTCGGTCGCCCATCCGCAGTCGAATGGACAAGCAGAGCGAGCCAATGGCCTGATCCTCAAAGGCTTGAAACCCCGACTGATGCTTGATCTCAAGCATGCGGCTGGAGCATGGGTTGACGAACTTCCCTCAGTGCTTTGGGGACTGCGGACCACACCTAATCGGTCGACCGGGAGAACTCCATTCTTCTTGGTCTATGGAGCTGAAGCAGTCTTGCCGAGTGATCTTCTCCACAATGCTCCTCGAGTTGAACTTTACAACGAGGCTGAAGCTGAACAAGCGCGACAGGACGCAATCGACCTTTTAGAGGAAGAAAGAGAGATGGCTCTGATCCGATCGACCATCTACCAACAAGACTTGCGTCGCTTCCATGCCAGAAACATGAAGAGTCGAGCCTTCCAGGAAGGAGATTTGGTTCTCCGAGTGGATCAGCAGAAACAACACAAGATTACTCCTTCTTGGGAAGGACCCTTCATCGTCACCAAGGTCCTCCACAACGGGGCGTACCGTCTCTACAACGTCAAACACAATATCGACGAGCCCCGAGCTTGGAACGCGGAACTACTCCGTCCATTTTACACTTAAGTTTATCACTCGAATGAGTTGTAATAAAAGTACTTCTGTAGTCCAAGTTTTGCAAGATAATAGTGTCATAATTTCCCCAATGATTTTGCCACTTTTATTTGTTCAGTAAAAATTCCCCCCCCCCCCAGTGGGTGACTTAGCCGCGAATCCGTTTCGCCTAAGTTTCAATAAAATACTACCGAGTGGTAAGCCAGACTTCCGCTCGGGGGCTTAGCTGCAGCCCAGTGCTCGCCTAAGTTTGAACAAAATCCTACCGAGTGATAAGCCAGACTTTCACTCGGAGGCTTAGCTGCAGTCCGAGCACTTGCCTAAGTACAAATACAACGTGCGCTCGCAAGGAGGACGAGGTGCAGGTCGACTGCGATCCTGTCCTCTGAGCTACGCCACAAATACAATGTGCGCTCGCAAAGAGGACGAGTGCAGGTCGACTACGACCCTCTTCTCTGAGCTACGCCATAAGTACAATGTGCACTCGCAAGGAGGACGAGACGCAGGTCAACTGCAACCCTTTCCTCTGAGCTACGCCACAAGTACAACGTGAAAATCCTACCGAGTGAGGAGCAGACCTCCCACTCGGGGGCTTAGCTGCAGTCCAGTGCTCGCCTAAGTTACAAAAATCCTACCGAGTGTGGAGCAGACCTCCCACTCGGGGGCTGAGCTGCAGCCCAGTGCTCGCCTAAGTTACAAAAATCCTACCGAGTGTGAAGCAGACCTCCCACTCGGGGGCTTAGCTGCAGCCCCGTGCTCGCCTAAGGTATAAAAATCCTGCCGAGTGAGGAGCAGACCTCCCACTCGGGGGGCTTAGCTGCAGCCCAGTGCTCGCCTAAGATATAAAAATCCTGCCGAGTGAGGAGCAGACCTCCCACTCGGGGGGCTTAGCTGCAGCCCAGTGCTCGCCTAAGATATAAAAATCCTACCGAGTGTGGAGCAGACCTCCCACTCGGGGGCTTAGCTGCAGCCCAGTGCTCTCCTAAGTTACAAAATTCCTACCGAGTGTGGAGCAGACCTCCCACACGGAGGCTTAGCTGCAGCCCAGTGCTCGCCTAAGTTATAAAATCCCACTGAGGGAGGAGCAGACATCCCACTCGGGGGCTTAGCCGCAGCCTAGTGCCTGCCTAAGTGAATTAAAGAATAAGTCGACTGAAGTGAGCGTCTTGCTTTAAACCTGCAATAGACATTTCAAGCCAAATGCAAGCATATTCAAATATCAAATCCAAGTTCAGATAGATTCCTAAAGGAACCGAAAGTGCTCAGGCGCTAAACCTGTTAAGGTTTATCGGTTACAAAATCACTCGGCATACCGAGGCAAATTTAAAGTGTCGAGCTCAAAGAAGTTTTTTACCCCTCCTATGGACGGCTGCAAGGAGCAACAAACTCATCAAGATGAATTCCATCCGCGATCCGAGTGGCAGCCGCGATGAAGGTCTCCATGAAGGACCTGAAGTCATGTTTCTTGGTATTAGCCACCCGAAGAGCCGCCAGCTTGTCTTCTCACGCATCCTTCCAGTGGACTCGAGCCAGACACAGAGCAACATCTGCACCACACCTAGCAGAAGACTTTTTCCACTCCTGCACTCGACCAGGAACTGTGTTTAGTCGAGCCATCAGAGACTCGAGATCGTTCTGGAGCGTCTCCCTGGGCCAGAGCGTGGTGTCAATGCGGGAAGTGGCGACCTTCAGTCTCGCAAGATAGTCAACAACAGCAGCAACGCGAGACTCAAGCCGACACACGTTCATGGCAACTTCATCGGTCACCGGAGAGTTGATGGGGTCCAGGTTTGGTTCCAGCCGACTAGTTTCCTCTTCAAAGTTTTGGCAAAATTCTGCAAGTACAATCACTGAGTCAAGGCAATGGTCGAATGGAAAGATCACTGTAAAAATGATCGATTGGCGCAAAGGATTACCTTCGAGCATGAGGAACAACTTCTTGGCAAGTCCACTCAGGAAGGCCTCCAGATCATTCTTCTTCCCAGTCAACTGACTGACCTTGTCGTTCAGGGCAACTTTATCACTTTTCAGTCGACTGACCTCCTTGTTGGCAATCGCAAGAGCAGCTTTCAGATTAGTATTTTCTTCTTCAAGCTTGGTGACCGAAGATAGCTTCTCGTCAGCAAGCTTGGTCTTCTCAGCTAGCTCAAGATCTTTCTTCTTCTGGGCCTCCTTCACCTTGCCTACAAAGTTACAGCAAGGTAAGATTTTGAAACAAATGAGGGGCAAAAGCAGTCGTCGAGGTCTCACCGAACATACCTTTGGTCTCCTCCTTCGCCTTTGTCAGATTCTCCTGGACCAACTTCAGATCTAGCTCTAGCTGGATGTGCTTGTTCTCCAGCTCGGTATAACGAGCCGCAAGGTCGCAGGATTTCTGCGAAGAACCAATCGACAAAATGTCAAAGATAATTCACTTCCGAGTGAATAAGAGAAAATCATGCATTTCTAAGACTACAGCCGAATACAAACATTCGACCGTAGTCTCGGGGACTACATCCAGTGGGTGCACTCAGCGTGCCCCCACTAGTTCTATTAAGATAGAGTCAACCAGTCGACCCAAAAAAAATAAGAAGACGTATTCTTCAGATCGAATCGATCGCCAGCAATGACCACAAGATCGGGACTACACCTGGTGCACTCAGCGTGCTCCCACCGGTTTGAAAAATTCATTCGACTTAGTCAATGACGGAAGAACTTAACTTATAAAGTTTATGGCTGATCGCCGCCAATGACCATAGCTTTGGGGACTACACCCAGCGGGTGCACTAAGCGTGCCCCCGCTAAACCAGAGTTTCAATTGACACACCCAATGGGTGACTACTATGGATTCCAAAAAGAAAGATTTTCAGATAGCATATCCTAACAGAACAAACGATGATCGACTGACTTGAACGTTGCTTTGAAGAGCAGAACTGGCGTCGTACGCTGCCTGGCTTGCTTCCCGGATGGCCTTCACCTGCTCCATCATGACTCCCGCCTGGCGTATCGCTTCCTTTGCAGCACTTGCTTGATCCTCTGGGACATAGTGTGTTGAGAAGAGGGAAGGCTGTGCAGCACTCGACGACGCGGGGTGAGCACTCGTCAATGGCACCGCAAAAGATACGGTGTGCCGAGTGGTGTTCTCCTCCTCCACGACCAGAGTCTCGGGCGCCGTCACATCCTGGGCCACCCTGCCGACAGATGCTTTCCTGCTCCTTCCGTGCCTTAGCGGTTCCTCATCGTCATCGTCGTCGGGAAGGGTGATAACGACATTGGATGGAGCTGCAGAAAAAAAATCAGAATAAGAGACGAAGAGTCAATCGACTAAAAAACGGAATTAAGAGAGTGGTACCAGGTTTTGAGGTTGCGGCATCCTCCATCTCATGATCGTCAGCCCTAGCTGAGGTATCGGAAGTAGCAACACTGCAATTCTAAAAAATCAGTCGGTTAACTCAAGAGTCGATCAAAGATGAACTCATGTAAAGCAAGAAGACTCAAGCAGCATTTTTACCCTGATATGGTGGGGATTGACACCTTCATCTTCGGCAGGACCTTGGTCGGCTTCGATGGTGCCACCCTGGATTGCTTCGGAGCCTTTTCAGTCAGCACCGGAGAAGTGGTCCGAGGACTCTTGGTCGATCGCGACGACCGCCACCCCTTGCCGCTTCAACAAGTAGGGTCATGGACAAGCTTCGACCGCCTTTCCGAGCGCGGTGGTGCGACCTCCTCCTCCTCTTCCTCTTCATCATCATCATCATCATCATCATCATCATCTTCAGCAGCTTCCGAGTCCCACTCCTCCTGGCTGTCGCCCCCGCTCGCTTCTCCCTCCTCAGTCGGAGTCTGCGCCCCATTGGGCATCGAGTACAGTTTGGTGAGGGCCTGTTAGACATCAAGACAAAGATCAATCGACCAATTTGCGGCGAAAACGGAAATAAGTATGACAAGAATACAATTGGAGGAAGAGTCGGCATACTTTGTCTGGAATGCTACAATGGTCGAGTGGAGGAATCCTCCTGGCTCCACGAGGGTTATCCTTGTTCCCAGTGACCGCAGCCATCCACCTCTCCAGCGTGGCATCGTCGACTGTTTCTGGGTTGATCCGAGTCTCATCTTCGGTCCCGCGGTATAGCCACATACAATGGCTCCGGAACTGAAGAGGCTGGATACGTCGCCTAAGAAAAACTTCCAGGAGATCCATACCCGTCATTCCTTCCCGAACCAACTGGACTACGCGCTCCATCAGCATCTTCACGTCGGCTTTCTCCTCCGGGAGCACCTTCAGAGAGGAGGGCTTGTTGGCTCGGTCCATGGTAAATTGAGGAGTCCACTGACGCCCCGCGCCGACTCGCTCGCAAGAAACCAAGTCGATCGCCAGCCCCGACCGACTCGGGAGCGCCATGGCTGGGAAGGTGCTCTTGTTCCTCATCCGATCCCTGCACTCCACACATCTGGATAACCTTGGTTTTATCATCATCTGGACTCGCCTTCTTCACGGTCTGAGAGCGACACGTGAATATATGCTTGAATAGACCCCAGTGCGGTCGGCAACCCAGAAAGTTCTCACACATGGACACAAAGGCAGCAAGATAGGCGATAGAATTCAGGTTGAAGTGGTGGAGTTGAGCTCCGAAGAAATTCAAGAAACCACGGAAGAAAACACTCGGTGGAAAAGAAAACCCGCGGTCGACGTGGGTAGCCAGAAGAACACACTCACCCTCTTCCGGCTGTGGTTGCCACTCGTTCCCCGGGAGCCTTGCTGCTCCGTGGGGGATCAGACCGTCGTTGGCCATGTCGAGGAGATCCTTCTCCGTGATGGTCGACCGGATCCAATCTCCTTGACCCAGCCTGCTCGCGACGAGATCCGGACGAAGAACCGCCGACCGGTTGTTCTCCTTTCGCCTTTCCCGTCGCCGATGCCTTCTTTGCGCGTTCCAGCGCTGCCGTCTTCTCCTTCACCATGGCTACCGGCGAAGCGCACGAGGAGCAGTTGCACGGAGGCGGGAGCGGGCGCAGTGGGCGGAGGCAGGAAGGGCAGAGAGAGAATGTAGATGTACTGTTCAAAGGCCCTCGCTGGGCGCCTTTATAAGATCACTTCCGAGTGGATGATGTGGGCCCGAGAGATCCAATCACATCCCGAAACAATCGCAGCAAGATACGCCGATACGCGGGCGAAAAAAGGTGGCGCGAGGATCGAGGCGCCTATGCCCTATCCCATCCGAAGGCCAAGAGTCCGCCTCGCCAAGGCTTCCCCAAATTTCAGATCCCACAAAATCTGCTAACGGCAGATCGATCTGTCAGGCGCGAGATTTCCGGCGATCCGTCGCTCGGGAATTGTTAAGTTCAAAAGGTCACTCGACGAAAGAAAAGAATGGATTGAGTCGACTGAAGAAAAGTTGCTGATTATCAACAAAGAGATTATTGGTCCAAGACAACGCATATCCAGCACGCAAAAGCAAGTCGGAAATAACATCAACTCCTTCCTCACTCAAGCCTCAATCCATTCGGGGGCTAATGATGGAGTCATGTACCTAGGGTAGGGTCATAGACCTGATCTAAGTACCCTACCCAAGGACACCCTTAGAAGAGATGAAAGCACATTTGCTCCCTGGGTGGTTTTGGTAATTAATGACAACATACTTTGTGGTTGGACTAATGCTTTTATCAAGTATGTTTCAGGAAATTCAATCCCATGGGTATGGCAAGGACTGAAGAGGTGGACCCCTCAAAATGCTAAGGCAAGCATTGGCAAAAGCTCAAGACTCCATTTTTGATTTAGTGATCCAAGATCACATTGAGTCCATAGGAAAAGCCAATACTACTAAAAGGGGATGAGGCTATGATGATGATCTGGTTGCTCAAGTGCTTAGTGATACATCTCCTAAACTATCAGCAACTCTCACTGCCATATACACTCATAAGTAGTCTCGGTCCCACCGATTTTCCAAACTCACCACACCGAGATGAACCACCTCAGCCATAAGCCAAACCCTAGCAAACTCGGATTTTCCGATTCTCAACTCGGTCTCACCGAAACTTGAGTTGCCAAGCTTCAGAATCTTTCACATCAAATCGGTGTCACCGATATGATGAAGTCGGTCCCACCAAATTGGCATGCTCTTGTCATTGCACTAATCGGACTAACCGAGATTGTATTTTCGGTCCCACCGAAAATCCCAACGTTCACATTATTTGAACTATCGGTCTCACCGAGTTGTCAACTTCGGTCCCACCGAGATTGGTCAAGTGTGTGTAACGGTTCGATTTTGTGTGGAGGCTATAAATATCCCTCCACCCCCTCTTCATTCGTGAAGAGAGCCATTAGAAAGAACTACCACTCCTACCTTACATTTCTGAGAAGAGAACTACCTACCCTTGTGTTGAGATCAAGTTGCTCCACTCCCACCATATGAAGCTTGATCTCTAGCCTTCCCAAGTTTCTTTCCACTCAATCCTTTCTTCCACCACAGCCAAATCAGTGAGGAGAGTTGAGTGTTGGGGAGATTATCATTTGAAGCACAAGAGCAAGGAGTTCATCATCATCTACAACATCTATTACCTTTTGGAGGGTGGTGCCTCCTAGATTGGCTAGGTGTCTCTTGGGAGCCTCCGTCGAGATGTGGAGTTGAACCAAGAAGTTTGTAAGGGCAAGGAGATCGCCTATTTCGTGAAGATCTACCCCGAGTAAGGCTAGCCCTCCGTGGGCGCGAGGCCATGATGGAATAGACAAGGTTGCTTCTTCGTGGACCCTTCGTGGGTGGAGCCTCCGTGGACTCTCGCAGCCGCTACCCTCCGTGGGTTGAAGTCTCCATCAACGTGGAAGTACGATAGCACCACCTATCGGAACCACGAGAAAAATCACCGCGTCTCCAAATTGCGTTTGATCTTCTCCACTTCTCTTTACTACTTGTGCAATTTACTTTCCGCTGCCCATACTCTAGAATTGCATGTGTAGTGTGCTACTTGACTTGTGTGTGTTATGCAAAATCTGCCAAAATCTGACCTTGATAAAAGACTGAATTTTTATCTTGTCGAGTAGTCTAATCACCCCCCCTCTAGACACTCTCACCTTCTTCGATCCTACAAGAGACTACCTCCCAGTCGACCAAAGAGGACTTCACTCGACAGACTCGAAGGACTCGACCATGAAGACACACTCGACCACCAGAAGGTCAAGAAACACTGCACGTGAACGGTCTGTAATTAAGTAGACTTTATGGCATTTATGACACTTTATGTGAGGCGTTACCAGTAACGCCTAGACTTAATGTACTTTAAACCCTACATTACTGAGGGCCGGAGGGGTCTGGCAAGCACTATATAAGCCACCTCCCTCCTCAGTGTAAAGGGTTCGCACTCGTAATTCATATACACATAATCCACTCGACCACCTCCGGCCCGAGACCTAGGGCTTTTACTTCTCCGAGAAGGGCCCAACTCAGACATCTCTTGTGCGCATAACTGCTCCATAGCTAGGACCTTGCCTCTCCATACCTACCCCCACTCTCATCGCCGACTTAGAACCACGACAGCTTGCCACAAGGCTTGCCGAAAGTGCTCGCTGGAGATTTTTCAGACGAGTGCGTTTCAGCCAAGTCACAACGCGCCTCCTCCAAGGCACGAGCCTCGGGGTTTTCTTGCGATGGGAGTATGCACGTGGCATCCATGTTCCTCGCGGGCGGTTCTTCCCTTTGCAGGGAGTTAAGTGGCTCGGGTCGATATTCCTCATGGACTTGAGCGGGGTCGCCTCCACCGTCCACCCCATCATCGCGGGGGAAGCCGGGAGGGCTACGAGGCCCGTTGACCATCAAGACCTCCGCCGCCGGATCACTGCTATCGCACTCGGATGCAGTCTCTACGGAGCCAGTCGACAGATCGAACAGGCCGTAGAGGGACTCGTCGGGCTCGATTGCCGCAACTTGGGTGGTGGCCGTCTGGCGAGCCATCAAGGCCTCACCATCACTGGAGCCTCGATCACCAGAGGCGCTTGCCGGGCGGAGGCTGGGAGGGTGGACGATAGGGGAGTCGACCGATATGGAGTCGACGGTTGCCGCAGCAGAACGCCGCGGACACATGCGCGAAAATGCGTCGCACCGCGGACGGGGAGCGCATCGATGTCGAGTGGAGCCTCCTGGAGCCAAGCGGAGTCGTCGGCGAAGAAGGTGAGCGCGCCGAGATGGATCTCGCGGCCCTCGACCAAAACTCCACCAGAAACCATGATGAAAGCAATTGGAACAATTGCAACTTCTCCCAAAATCGCTAGGACACCTGCCCCACGGTGGGCGCCAACTGTCGTGATTCTAAGTCTGACAGTAGAATAGGGGGTAGGTATGGAGAGGGAAGATCCTAGCTATGGAGTAGTTGTAAACACAAGAGATGTACGAGTTCACGCCCTTCTCGGAGGAAGTAACAGCCCTACGTCTCGGAGCCCGGAGGCGGTCGACTGGATTATGAGTGTATGGATTACATGGGTGCGAACCCTTTACACTGAGGAGGGGGTGGCTTATATAGTGTCCGCTGCACCCTCCGCCCTCAAGAATGCAGGCTTAAAGTACATTAAGTCTAGGCGCATCGTAACGCCTTACATAAAGTGTCCTAAATGCCATAAAGACTACTTAATTACAGACCGTTTGGATGCAGAGTGGCTCTTGATCTCCTGGTGGTTGAGTGAGTCTTCATGGTCGAGTCCTTCGAGTCCGTCGAGTGAAGTCCCTCTTGGTCGACTGGAAGGCAGTTTCTTCTGAGGGTGTCCTTGGGTAGGGCACTTAGATCAGGTCTATGACCTAGGTGTCGTGGGAACGACTCCGACAGTAAGAGAGGGGTAGGATAACGGAGCATGATCTATCGAGATGCATATGGGTGACACGGTGGTTTTAGCGAGTTCGGGCCTCTCACGGTGGAGATAACAACCCTACGTCTCGTGCTCCGGAGAGGCTTTTTTTTATCTGAGTATATATGGAGGGGAAATTCGACAAAATTATATGAGATCCCATAAAAAATCGCGTTTATGAGAACTTTTGGAGCACTTTTTTCCGACCAGCTTCCCGTAAACCAGACTTTTTTTACAGATACGAGAACTATTAGAGATTCACTGCAACTTGCTTAAAGTAAGATTCAACACATGGTGGTTGTGTGCCTCGTCCATACAAATTCGACGAGCCTAAGGTCACCTCAAACGCAATTCAGATGAAGAAATGACAGCCAAAATACGGAACACTCCGCAACACTCGAGCTTGAGCTGACCACTAGACCAGCGAACCTAAGTCACAATTTTCTTCAAATAGACTTTCGCCCCGCTTTATAAACAAAGCCAACATTCATACAACAAGTTCAAGTGCACCAAAACAACATAGAAGGCTGGGGCAACAGTACAATCATGCTAAAAAAAGCAGAAAAGAAATAAGGAAAAAGGCACCAACTGGCTGCAGACTCAAGAGCCCGGCTGCGGGGAAAGCCGGCGAGGGGTAGCAAGAAGCGCATCCATCATAAGGCCACCCGCTATGACTTTATGGTTTCTCAACCCAGTTTGTTTCCTTGGATTCCTTAGAAGATAAATAATGTATTAGGAGAGGTTTGACTCACCTTGGCATCGTTGGATCAAAGTAGTGGATGGAGATCAACTGTTGAGGGAGTAGTCTTGTGATATAAAGTCTTCATCCGTGTGCTAGCCCGCCCTAGAAAGTGGTAAAGGGAATTTCACCCTAGTTACCCTCCCACTACTAAGGAAAAGCTTATACACAGTCGCTTACTAGCAGCGCGGGTTTATAACCCTCGCTACTGCTACTTACTAGTAGCGCATGTTTTTAAACCTCGCTACTACTAAGTTGATAGTAGTAGTGCGGGTTTTTAACCCTCGCTATTACTAAGCGGTCTCTACCGTGCCCCCCGGTCATGCCATAGTAGTAGCGCGGGTTTTTAACCCGCGCTACTACTAAGTTGATAGCAGTAGCGTTGGTTTTTAACCCTCGCTACTACTAAGCGGTCTCTACCGTGCCCCTAGACCATGCCATAGTAGTAGCGATGGTTATAAACCCTCGCGGGTTTTTACCCCTCGCTACTACTAAGCAGTCTCAACTGTGCTCCTCGGGGACATGCCATAGTAGTAGCGAGGGTAAAAACCCGCGCTACTACTAAGTACAGGATTTTTTAAACTCTACACCCGGGATCGCCTTTTCAGTTTTGTAAAAAGCAAAAGAAAATGATAAAAACTTCAAAAATTAAAATCCTTCGAGATGTAGTTATTTTACTACATGTACTACTTAGGGAAATTTAAAAACTTAAATTTGGACATGTTTTGCAAAAAGTGTAGGAAAAATGTAAAACGGCTATAACTTTTGCATACGATGTCAGAAAAAACGTATAATATATCAAAATGTTCAGCACGAAAATCCGCATCCGATTTTGACAGCCTATGGCTTGTTTGCAAATATTTAGAATCCTCAAATTCTAAAAGGAAAAAAAGTTATGCTCAAATTTCAGTTTTTTGAATTTTGGTCAAATCTGGTCAAACTGTGATCAAACTACTTATTCAAGAAGTATTAGTGTTACTAAATAATTATTCAAGAATATTAGTGTTACGAAATAATTATTTCAGCTTTTTGGAATTTTGGTCAAATCTGGTCAAACTGTGGTCAAACAATGGTCAAACTACTTATTCAAGAAATATTAGTGTTACTTAATAATTATTTTTTAAAAACAATAGTTTCAAACTCAAACAGTGAAATGTGTGACTTCATGCTCAAGCTAAACTCTTGAGGGTTAATAGGATTGACATCTTACTATTGTCAGGAAAACAATAAGTGCAGACTTGGAAACGAGGGAGAATAGAACCCGGAATTTAAGCGTGCTCAGGCTAGAGTAGTGAGAGGATGGGTGACCTCCCGGGAAGTTAGATGATTTGGAATGATGAGGGGTGATTAGAGACTAGAGATTAAATTGAGCAGCGATCAGGGGTGATTAGAGATTAGAGGTTAAAATAATTCAGAAATTTGAAAATTCGGGAAAAAAATTCGAAAAAAAATTCAGAGGTTAGAGATTAGTAGTAGCGCGGGTTTTTACCCACGCTACTACTAACGGACGTAGTAGTGGCGTGGGTGGCACCCGCGCTACTACTACCTATTAGCTGTAGTGTCGTATCAGTAGCGCGGGCACCCGCGCTACTAATACCTAAAACCCGCGCTACTGCTAGGCTTTTCCCTAGTAGTGTCCGTACTCCATCAAGAACGTCAACAGACCACCAACGTCAATTCCCACGAAGAGAACGGAATCACCGCCATCACCAATCACCACCACCATGGCCTCCTTACCCAACTTGTTCACCATGTTGTGTGATAATGACATCCTAACCTCTGCAACATTTAACATTATATTTGAGTAATTAAGTCGTTTGTTGGTCAACGGTGATTAGTTTTCTTCCTATTATCTTGTGTGATGTTTATGCATAGATGATTATTGGTGTTCGTAGTGCCTCAAGACGTCTATCAGGTAGAACATATAGGATTTAAAGTGAGTAGATGTGGCGGGGCTTCGGGTTACCTTGGTGACTTAAAGCTAACCCTTTGTCCTAGATCATCGACGGGGGAGCAACGAAGACCCATCCGCTCTTTGCCGCACCACGAGGAAGCCCTTAATGACCACTGTAGATCGACGAAATGTTAGGTGGGTTTGTAGTGGTGTGAGGGGTATGTGCACGCGGCAACGTGGCTTGCCTAGCATTGGCTTGGCCTCTTATCTATCGCCCTAGTTAACCATTATATTGTGCCTACAAAATTACTAGATCTTGTTAGTCTACTTTTGTTTAGTTAGTCTTTTTTCTTGCTTTCAGTTTACTTGTTCTTAGTTTAGTTTACTCTACAGTTCCGTGCCTTGATAGAATATGGCATGAGTAGACTACTAATTCCAAGCTCTGGTTTGCATGCGAACACGACTAGATGCCATGACAACTCTAATTGTGGTAAGAGGGAGATGACTCTTCTTAACTCTTCAAGTTCGACAATACTTGGTTAATACATCCGTGAAAGGTAATACGTTTATTCGTGTGCTTGTGGTCATCACTACAACATAGTAGAAGATACTCCTATTACATATTATTTAAATTTCTAGTTTTATCATTTGGGAGGATGCATTAATTGCCCGATTGTGTGGTAGTAGTAAAGGGTAAAACTGCATTTTTTCTAAAGAATAAGTTATATAAATTGCCACTGTTGATTCTGTTCCTTTGTAAAAGTACAAAGTAAGAAATCATTTCAAAATTAAAATCAATATACAACAAACCCGGTTTAAAATAGAACTTATTGTCGACACTGTTCAAGCAATCAAGAATAGAAAAAATATATAATCCTGAATAAGGAGCTACAATACTGAATAAAATGGAAATTCAGGTTAAAGTCCACGAGACAAAGGACAATGCTACGACAGATGATTCAGAAAAGTTTAGCCGCGGGTCCTTCCAACAAATTTTGTACCATCCGCTGAGCCAGTTTGTTTGGGGTAGTCATTCATGAGCCAGGGAATCCAGATGAGGGAGCCTGACGTTGGCGCCGTCGTAGGCGAGCGGAGCGTACATCCACATTTCATCGGAGCTCAAGAGCTGTGCATGAAAAAGATGGGAAGAAGTAAGTGGCGCGCACTTGCACACTGACAACTGAAACATTTGTTCACCTGTTGCCTGTTGCTTCATAAGTGAATACATACCTTGATCTGCAGATGCAGAAACTTGACATACTGGACTGCTTCCTCCAACATTGTGCTTATGTCAACCTGAAAAAGCAAATAAACGATCAACACAATTGGCATTGGGAGGTGCAAATGGACAATGATTGGCAAATAGTAAGAACTAGAAAGACACCTTTGTGCCGTTAGGAATAAGGTGCTGCAGTACTCTAAGTCGCTCATTGATCCTATGCCTTCTTCTCTGTTCCAAAGTTGCACATTGTGGTAAATTTTTTAACAAGAGATTCCCCTAAAGGGAAACAAAGAAAATAACATGATTATCAAACCTTTGCATAGTTGCTTTGGGAGTCCATTGCAGCTCTTGACTTGTTACCACTCTTCCTTGCGGCCTATAGAAGCAATTGCATTCAAAAAAATAAATAAGAAGTAGAACTATAATGTCAAAATGGACTAAATGTCGGACTTTACTTACCGAGAGAGCCACAGGGACTTCATTGTGATGGTCGCTCTGCTCATCTACTTGCATCTTTCTCTTGATACCAATGTTCCTCTCATTTGCCGAACCGAGGTCATCGACTTGGAGATCACAAGATGCATTTGTGCTAGCATTTTTGGAGGAGCAGAGGTTTGCATCAGAATCACTGTCGAACCAGAGCACTGACTGCAAATGGGCAATCATCTCCGACTCCTCGCAGATTGCATCCAGAGAACCCCAACAAGATGCACATTCTACCGCCTCCATTTCTTCTGATCTCTGAATTCTCTGGTGTGGTATGGCTCTGAGAAATCCTTTGGTTAGTACTGAGCGTACCTAGCAGTTATATATACCCCGAGGAGCAGAAAGTCTTTGTTATTGACATCATATAGATTTGACTTAGATTAACAACAATGTTTCAAGAATGAAAATACAGGAACATATTGTGAGTAGATAATATTTGATTCAACGTGTTGGGGAGTGGTAGCCGCTGGGAAGCCATAAATGCTATGGTGCAGAATATACTTGGTGTGGTGCATGAATAAGTAGTGGATTAGTCAGCGATGATTATGGATCACAATTAGGAGGCAACAGCCACAGCAGCAGCAGCGCAGACTAATGGAACTTTGGTGTATCGCATGAATCATGACGCCACAGTTCAGCTTTTATGTCTTATATTGCTATGCCAGCTAGTTTTTTATCACAAGGTCAGACGAATCCAATTGATCAGGACGGTGCAGATCA
This sequence comes from Aegilops speltoides, assembly GCA_021437245.1. Lineage (NCBI taxonomy): Eukaryota > Viridiplantae > Streptophyta > Magnoliopsida > Poales > Poaceae > Aegilops > Aegilops speltoides. Next base: position 413,973,899 of record CM038141.1, on the reverse strand, counting down.
TGCAGCAGTCCTGAAGCGCATAGATATGAACTGACTTTTTACCCGTGGAAGGAGATGAATTTGGTTTCTGTCAGGATTTTAAGGCCATCTACAATGCCAGGTGCCTGAGTAGCAACCATCACGGATGAAGAAAGTCGTAGATCAGAAGGATCAAACTTGTAAACACCTAAACGAAGACGAACGGAGGCCGAATCCAAATAGATCCACCGAAGATCAGCACCGACCGAATCCCGCAAGATCCGACGGAGACAAACCTCCACACGCCATCCGACAATGCTAGACGCACCATCGGGACGGGGATAGAACGTGGGGGACATTATTGCTACTAAGGGACATCGCCGCCGCCACACAGTCCCAAACGAGATGCTGACTCTAACAAGAACGAGAACGGGGTCCCTCCCGCTGGCGGGGGGGCCGAGCAACATAGTAGCGAGGGATACATGTAAAAGGAGTTCAGATACATGGCTAACCAGCCAAACAGGGCACGCAGGCCGGGAAAAGAAACCAAAGAGGACGCCATGATTAGGAACTTCACGTTGTCTGCGCGCCAAGGAGGAAGCCGTAGCCCGAACCTTGGATAGCATAGTATCGAAGGCCTCGTGATCAGCATCCCTAGTCAAGGATCTCCACTGCTATAGGAACATACCAGTTTTAAATAACAAACAAAAGGTGTCAGTGTACAAAAGTATGGATACTTCTGTACCCCTTACTTGTGCATGGACGGTCATAGCCACCCCCACAGCAGGGCTTGACGAGGCAGAGGAAGACAGCAGGGGACAAGAACGAAGAACATCAAGACAGCTGCCTGGAGTAGCGAGAAACAAGAGGCAAGCAGGACCATGCCCGGCAACGAGCCTTGCCGAGGTGACCTGCGCGCCCCCTCCCGGCAAGCCCCTTGCTGGGGCAGCTTGCGAAGGCCAGCAAGGCCACTACCCTTGTGGTTGAGAGCTCTGACACCATCAACAATGTTCAAGATCAAGGCTTGAAGAGCACATACCTGGTAGCATGCGGCTCCTCACAAAGATCGACAACCCACGAGTCCACGTGGGGCCAAATGACGAAGACCCCCGGCAAGACCCTTGCCGGGGACGACTCCAAGGCCCCCGGCAAGCCTTGCCGGGGACGACCGCTGGGCCGCGGCCAGGCCCGCGCTCGGCAGGGTTCTGCCACCTCACCACCACTCCAACGTGATGATAAGCATGCCAGCTAAGCAGACCCCTGTGTGGCGGCATGCAGATCTTCGTGGAAGCCTACCACTTTGCATACACAACAGCTGGTTGGCCAGTGTGACGCTGCATGCCTCGTCGGCCCAGACGCGTGCCGAGATGAGGGGGAGCGGCGAAGGACGGGATGGCTTCTGTTGTCGTCCCCAATAAAGCGAGAGGACACGTAGGCATCACATTAATTAAATGCGCGTGTCCTACGTCGATCAAGTGATAAGCTTGTATCGCTGTAGCTTGCCACCTCCTGTGTGCCACTGTGGCAACCCCTTTGTATATAAAAGGAGGCCCAAGGCACACAGAGAGTGGATTCAGACTTTTGGACAAAGCACGCATCGTAGCTATTTCAAAAGCTCAAGAACACTCATATAACCAGATAAAGCAGGACTAGGGTATTACGCATCCTCGCGGCCCGAACCTGGATAAAAATCCTCTGTGTCTTAACTGCTCGACCTGCTCTTCGTGCAACTAAACCCCCACCGAACATAGAAGGGATCCTTGTGACCCCATAGGTGATCGGTTTCCCCGACATCTTTGGCGCGCCAGGTAGGGGGTATTAGTTGTGAGAATCTGGTATGTAGTTAGTACAGTAGCTCTTTCATCGCCATGGCTCCAAAGGAAAAGGTGAACGGCGGCGTCCAAGGCCGCAGCGATGATCTACACCGCGAACAAAAAGCTAAGTCATCTCAACCTTGAGTAACCCTCCCTTTTCACGAGGTCATCAGCTGCAAAGTTCTTAAAGGGCTTAGTCTACCATTTTAGTGTGCCAAACAGGGTCGCCACCGACAACGGCACGCAATTTTCAAGTCGCACTATCGGGCGGTACGTCCAAGACCTCGGCGGCGAGGAAAAAAACTCTGGACAAGCTACGCAATTGCGTAAGGCGCTGGATTGATGAGTTGCCGGCGGTTCTTTGGTCGGTCGAAATGATGCCAAATCGAGCCACCGGCCAGACATCCCTCTCCCTCTTATCTGGGGCAGAGGTAGTTCTCCCCACGAAACTCACATACGGGTCAGCTCAAGTGCTCGCTTCTGACGAGCTTAAGCAAGAGCGGTTGCGCCAAGGTGACGCAGTGCTCCTTGAGGAAGACCGTCTTCGGGCGGCTGCGCGAGCTGCGTGCTACCAGCAGACTTTCCGCCACTACCATTGCTGCAAGGTTCATGCCCGAAACTTTGAGGAAGGTGGCCTTGTTCTTTGGCGCGTTCAGTCGGCCAAGAATTATAGAAAGTTGACACCAAAGTGGGAAGGCCCTTATTGGGGTAATACGAGTCCCCACAGTCGGCGCTCTCTGCCTGGGGACCAAAGATGGTGTCCCGGTGAGCAACTCCTGGGACGGCAAACATCTTTGTAAGTTTTACCATAAGGCGCGGTTGTCGGGCTTCCCGGCAGACCACCTTTTGTACGAGCCTTTCCGGCAAGGCATGTAACCCTTTGTACAAGCCAGGAGCAGACCCTGAGCAATAGATAAATAAATGAAGCGTTGGCGCCCTAAGTTTTAGCATGCATGCTAGCTCAAGTTTCTCTCTCTATGTGTTAGATCGATAGTGCTCAGCCATGGCTAACCCCTAGCACAGAGGTCGAGTGCGCATCTTTCTGTCTCTTCCGATCCTTTTTTGGTTCGCAGGATGCCTGGGTGTTTCTGCCAAACTCTTCGGAGAAGAGGGGATAGATCGGCGTCCGACCCCGACAAAGCTGAGGTTGTCGGGGGCTGCAACTTCAAGCATCCAACCACGGCAAGCCAGAGAGTTGCCGGGGGCTACAGACTTAGATAAGTCTTTTTGTCCCATGTTATGTACTTCCGTATGAAACTTGGACGTATGAAACTTCGTTCATTCCCATACCGACGTGCTCCCTCTTTCCCGTGTCCAGAAACCCTTCTTTGGGCCGGAACTTGGTTGTAGTGCGATGGGAGAGAAACAAACGAATGGCCTAATCCTACTCCACTCCTACTCCCACCAAAGGCCTGATTGTGGATGAGCTATGGAGCGGGAGGACAGCAGGGTCTATTGCCGGGTGACGATGTTTATTTTAACATGACAAGGACATGTTCCTTAGTGTGAGCCTCGCTCGCGTACAAAAGAACCCGGCAAGAATCCTTTTCTTCATTAATATGTTGTTTACAAGTACAATTCATACGGAATATAAACAATAACAAGGAGTTGCAAAGTTTAAATTGGACAAGTGCCCGCGAGCTTAAGATGTAAACAAAAAAAAGATAAGGTGCCCGTAATCTCTTTCTTGTCCCTCTACTCGGGAAGCGGACTAGGACAGCAGGAGGGCAAAAAGAACGCCTAGGCGAGGTACGAGCAGCAGAAAACACCAAGAGAGCCTCTCGGCGTCCGTTCGGGAGAAGGCTGGTGATGACGTTGCCGGGGAAGAAGCTGGGGAATGAGGCAGCGGTTCGCCAATACGAGACGAAGGCGTCGGTGCCATCGTACTTCGACTTGATGGCCTCCACCCGCCGTCTTCGTCTTCTCCGGCCCTCCAGCGCCAGCCACCAGAGCGGCAACCCCGAGAAGTTCAAGGAGCTGGCTTGGGAAGCGACTGCCAAGAACAACTTCCCGGCATGTCGCCCTGCTGGGAAGGAGGCCAGGTGCAGATGATGGTGCTGTCGGTGTCGCCTAGGGACGGTGTGTCCAACACCTAGTCAGACCCGTCATCCTCCCGCCCACTACTCCCGTGATCGTTGCCGCCGTCCTCCTCACCGCCGTCGCCCGAGGAGGAGCTCTCATCGTCGGTCGGGCTCTCCGCACATCACCCTAGCCTGTGTCCCGAGCGCCCGAAGACCTTGATGGAGAGTAGGTCACTCTCTACTAATTTGAAGTAGAGAACGTGCCCCTTCATCAAGTAGTGGGTGCGGGCGAAGGTTTTCCAACCCCGGCGAAGGAGCATTATATGGGGGACGGGGAACTTTGTGTTCGCCCACATGTCGCCATTGCAACACCCCTCCATGTGGAGCCTCAGCTTCGCCGGTCGGCCGATCTCCAGCACCCTTGCGAATGCCTCAGGGAGGCGAAGGCGGCTACACGGCGACTCGCACAACTACAGGATGAACTCCAGTGCCGTGTCTCCAACATGGCCGCTTGACGAGGCAGGAGGAGATGGAGACGGAGAAGGTGGTGCCACGAACGCCCCTCTTCCACGCCCACCTCTGCCTCGACCACCCTGCCAACTACGGCCCCGTCCGACGCCTTCGCCTTGAACATCTGGCTCTTCCTTGACCGCCGCGGCTTTTTGGCGGGAAGAAGATTTGGTCGCCTCCGCGGACTGACGACCACGGCCGCGCCCTCTCGCCATGGTGATAGATGGAGAATGAGGAAAGGGGAAGACGCGAGAAGATGCCTCCCCTCCTCTTCCTGGACCCCTTTTTTATAGCCGGACCAGCGAGATGGAGAGCTGGCTTTGCGCCTCTGAAAAACCCTTTCAAATCCCAATCGTTAAAACCATTGATAACGAGCAAGGCCGTCGACCGCCCTCCCCGTGCCAATCAAAGGCGCATGGGTATCGGCCATAGCGCGCCTTCCCATACCCCATGTGTCCATCACCTACCCCGCGTCATGCATGCAACGTACGTGGCGGAAAAAAGCGGGCGTAGGAGGAAACATGGAACGGTGGCTCCAAGGTTGAGGAAGGCAAGGAGAGTAAATGAGTAGCGGCCCCACGATTTCCCCCACTGTTTAAAGCGGAAACGGGACGCCTCTTTACTGTTCACCATGGGGTGACGCGAGCATGCTGCGATCACCCCACGCGCGACCCCTACGTCACGCACTCGACGCGGGGCGTGGGGAAGCGCAACTGCAAGAGAGATCGTGGTGGTTCGCCTCTGCCACGCCCGCCCGTGCACCGCTTTGGGCTTGGCCCAACTATGCACCGCTTTGGGCCAGGCCCGGGGGCTCCTGTCGGTGTACAAAAGTATGGGTACTTATGTACCCCTTACTTGTGCACGGATGGTCGCAGCCACCCCCACACCAGCGCTTGACGAGGCAGAGGAAGACAGTAGGAGACAAGAACGAAGAACATCAAGACAGCTGCCTGGAGTAGCGAGCAGCAAGAGGCAAGTAGGACCACACCCGGCAACGAGCCTTGCCGAGGCGACCTGTGCGCCCCCTCCCAGCAAGCCCTTTGTTGGGGCAGCTTGCGAAGAGGCTAGCAAGCCCACTACCCTTGGGGTAGAGAGCTCTGACACCATCGACAATGTTCAAGATCAAGGTTTGAAGAGCACATGCGTGGTAGCATGCGGCTCCACGATGATCGACAACCCACGAGTCCACGTGGGGCCAAATGACGAAGACCCTCGGCAAGACCCTTGGCGGTGACGACTCCAAGGCCCCCAACAAGCCTTGCCGGGGACGACCGCTGGGCCGCGACCAGGCCCGCGCTCGGCAGGGTTCTGCCACCTCACCACCAGTCCAACGCGACGATAAGCATGCCAGCAAAGTAGACGCCTGCGTGGCGGCATGCAAATCTTCGTGGAAGCCTACCACTTTGCCAACACAGCAGTTGGTTGGCCAGCGTGGCGCTGCATGCCTCGTCGGCCCAGACGTGTGGCGAGATGAGGGGGAGCGGCGAAGGACGGGATGGCTTCTGTTGCCGTCCCAATAAAGCGAGAGTACACGTAGGCATCGCATAAAATGCGCTTGTCCTACATCGATCAAGCGATAAGCTTGTATGGCTGTAGCTTGCCACCTCCTGTGTGCCACTGTGGCAACCCCTTTATGTATAAAAGGAGGCCCAAGGCACACAGAGAGAGGATTCGGACTTTTGGACAAAGCACGCATCGTAGCTAGTTCAAAAGCTCAAGAACACTCATATAACCAGATAAAGAAGGACTAGGGTATTACGCATCCTTGCGGCCCGAACCTGGATAAAAATCCTCTATGTCTTAACTGCTCGACCTGATCTTTATGCAACTAAACCCCCGCCGAACATAGAAGGGATCCTTGTGACCCCATAGGTGATCGGTTTCCCCGACAAAAGGATTAGCCAGGAAGACATGGTCAATGGTAAACTTGTTTCTAGTGGTCCAAAACGACCAACAAATCGCTGCAAACCCAACCCAGAAGACCTTTTTAGAATGCCCAACCAAACCATTGACCAGTCCCCTAAGCTCCATGAACGAGGAGGGGTTCCAGGCCACTTGTAGCCTAGAGCGGATACAGCACCACACAAATTTTGCCAAGGAACACCGGAAGAAGATGTGATCAGTGTTTTCAGGGTCTCCGCACAAGACGCATCTATCCGAGCCCGGGCCGTTTCTTTTCCGGATTTGGTCTGCCACGGGAAGCTTCCCACGAAAAGCTTGCCACAGAAAAAAAATTAATCTTAGGAGGGACGCAGGCGCTCCAAATGCACTTGAACTTGGAAGTGGGAGATCCTGAAATAAGTTTAGCATACAAAGGCTTAACGGAAAAGCGACCAGAGGTATCTTTGAAGAATCAAGGAAACTAGAGTGCCCCCCGCGTCGCCCTTCCCGAGCGAGGCGACCGGGGAGGTTCCCCACTCCTTCCCCTCCCACTACTAGGAAAAGGCATGCTAGTGTCGCACCAGTTTTGCCTTCTAATGGCGCACTACTGGTGCGCCACTAGCATCACACCATTAGAATTAAATTCTAATGGCGCACCACTGGCGTGCCATTAGTATCTGGTGTTCTAATGGCGCACCAGGTAGTGCGCCATTAGTATAGCCCACAGTGCGCCATTAGAAAGCCTCCCAGGGGGCCATATGTACCCATGTGCTTTGGCATACTAATGGCGCACCAGTGGGTGATGCGCCATTAGTGTTATTATCTCAGTGCGCCACTAATGTCTTGTGTGGTGCGCCACTAGTATGAATATTAGGGATTATTTTTTTTTCCTGATATTTTCACAGGTTTCAAAATAGATTATTGGACAGAATTTAGACAACACCACATAGCATCGAATACAATAGAAAATTAGTCTCCGAATACAAATCATCATATTAATCTCCGAATTCAAAAGACCGAACAAAGATAGAACATTACGAGTCTCAGGAACGCGAGTAGCGAGTTTGTCTTCACATTACAAGTCGATATCGATCATCTAAACTACCATCACATAGAAGAGAGCTGCGGTCATCACGATGAGCATCATCGTGATGAAACTGGTCTTCATCCGGTTCCTCCAACGCTCCCTCCTCTCTCCCGCTAGATAGCGGGCGTATCTAGATTCCGCCTCCGCCCTAGTGGTGTACCCTTTGTAACTATTACCACTGGAATGGTGAACCTGTCTCCGACACTCCTCCCAGTCGTCGTAGACTCCGGGAACCTTACCCTTGTAGACGACATGCGACGGCATCTCTATGCACAAGCCAAACAACAGATAATACATAAGCAATATATAAGTATGCAACAAAAGGATCGGAAGAGAAAAGCAAGACATTAATAGCACGATTCATGGTCCTACTAATAAATAGCATCGATTACATCTAAGTTGAACGACTGTCCAAACCAAAAAGACATACAAGTTCATTAAAGTTTAATTACAACATGAGCCAATCAATGTTTCAGAACTACACATAGCATCACTACTTTCGACTCGACTCATGGGGGACCGGAGCGTGGATGAAGTCGCCGTTTGTCGTGATGGTCATGAAATCGCGGGCGTTGTCAGGCTGCATTTGTAGCGTTGTGTCTATCTCACGCTTGGACGGTTGATATCTGAGGTAGAACTGCCCCAAGGTACGAAGGACATCTTGATGGATAATTTCCGCAAACTCTGACTGGATGCGAAAGAATTCTTGTCTGATGTTCGCGTCCTAGATTGCCAACAAGCTCGCGGCCCAATCTTTGAGATTATCTGGGAGCAGAAGGTGATGATGGTCCCGTACGATCGCCCGCATGTGATGGATGGCGTAGTAGGCATCCTTCTGACCGCCAGGCGGCTGCTTGACACAGGAGAACTTTGTATTGTGGACAAACACGTGCGCGCCGTACCGCCTACGAACTGGCTTGGCGAAGGTGCCTCCAGATTTGGCGTAGCCGGGGAGAACATCATCAAGAAGTTTCTTGATATTTGTGTAGTCTATCTTGGAGTCACGGTCCGGGTCGAAATACGTGGCCATGGAATATTTCGGGCTTAAGAGGATGAGTGTGCAATGTGTGTCACTGCACAGAACACGGAATGTTAGAAAAAAAAAGAATTATCAAAATCTAAGAAATCATATGTTACGGGGCGGTTAGGGGATGACTTACTCGGGAAAGTAAGGCACGAGGAAGTTATCCTTATCTGGGTTTGCCAGAATGACGCCTTCGAGGTAAGAACTCGCGACATGCCGGTCCCCAGTGCTGCACAAGTTCTTGGCACGCATGTAGAAGGGGTCGACTATCACGATGTCCGGGGTCTTGTCTCTAATGATCCGCATCTCCATACTCAGCAAAAACAGCCGAATGAAGGTGTAGTGCAGCGGATGAAGGTTAAACATAGCAAGGATGTCATCGAACCGCAGGACGATCGTACCCCCGATGGGGCCATCCACAAAGCCCTTGCCCTCTGGCACCTTGGCCACGAAAACCGGGTATGTCACATCATTCTCTCTGAGACGCCACTTCTCCAAAGAAAGAACACATCATCATGAGACTCTGATAGCACCGGTTGCAGCATTGAGCATATTTGTCGGTAGCATCGCCCTACCCGCCACATGCACCCTCCTCGAGATATCCTTAGGTGAAGGTGGCCCGTCCTGAGCATGGATTGTACTCGGTGCCGTCTGGCTCGCACCCTTGTTACTCTTTCTTTTCCGTCCCTTCTTCTTCTATTGTAATGGGACCGAGTTCTGCTCACAGACCGCCTTCTTGAGTGTGTTGGGGCTGATAATATTTGGCTCCTCGGCTATCTGAGGCTCGGTGAAGTCGGCAGCTGGAGGCGTCTCCTGAGAACTGAAAAGCCAGACGACGCCTGTTGCAATTGGGTTTCTCCACCGTACTAGCTAGACCGCGGTCGTCTTTTGTAGGGTTGGGTTCTTGAGAAAGAGGCCCGCAGAATTCGTCATCGTACCCATGTTCGGCAAAGTACTTATCGACGTTGCTAAATGTACGGTCGTCGTCGTTGTCATCGTCGTTCAGATCCTGTGCCATATGTATGCTCGGATCCTGTGCCATAGGGATGTCCGGCATGTCCGGTAGCGTTGCGGCGGTCTTGCCATGGCTTGGCACCGGCACGACTGGCGGTGTTGTCTTTGGGGTGGTATCCGCCGCCCCCAAACGAATCTGGCTCTTCGGCCAAAGCAGGGGCCAGCTTATGTAGGCGCTGAGGGTCATCAGATCATCTTCATCGGCCCCGGCGGGTCGAATCGGAGGTAACAACTCATCGCAGCCTGGAAGCACCCGAACCAGTTCAACTCTATACAAGGTGGGTGGCATCGGTTTAACGTGGAACACGGGGTTGCCCGGTTGAACGATTTTGCCCTTGGCAACATCGACCAACTCGTCGTTCATGAAGTGCAGGAGAGTGCACGAAACGTCGGCGGCGCCCTGCGAAAACATGTAGGGCGTCAGGGATGCCCAGTCAAAGGCAAAAGGAGATGAAGTCCTCGGCCGAGAGGCTTAATTAGTTACCGTGATGATGGCGTCGAGCTCGGCTAATGTCGAGGCACCGCCAACGGCGGGCGTGCAACTGACGGAGGGGCCGCTTGCTGCCGAGGTGCCGGTCGGCGTACACCCGGGTGCATTAAGCTCCAATGCCGGCCGCCTGCGCGTACAGCCAGCATCCGAGACACCAATACCGCTGCTGGGTTCTATAACATCCAGCGCGAACTTTCCCAAATCATCATGAATGAGGTCGTCGGAAAAACAGGGATGTTCCATGCAGAAGGACAAATGTCGCGAGAAGACGTCCGAACATGGATAGCCTCTCAGCGTCTCGACATGAAGCCTTTCACTAAGCTCGATGACTATCTCCCTGACATGGATGGATGGCACGACATGATGGAGTGATTGTCGATATATGACAATGTGTCTGTTTAGTCCATACTTTCTTTTATGACAAAACTTTGAGTTATGCATGGTGAAACTTTATTTGTGATGTAATTTAACCGTCCTCCTCCTCGACTAGCGAAAATCACTCTAGTTAGGTCATTTGGGTACGATGAACTTTGTTATTTATGCTTATGATATGTTGTTTCTATTTTTGCCAAGTCTGTCTCTTTCTGTTGCTCAACTATATATGTTGCGTATCATCGACTCAGGTGACGATGCAGGTGCATAGATCATAAATGGCGAAGAAGTGCTACGCCAGGAGTATATATACGACAAGTGGTCGGAGTGTCAGGCCCAGGTGTACTGGTTTTCGGTTTCCGAGCGACACGCAGTACTTAGTTTAGGTTCACGCTAATGCGAGAGAGGGATACGAACTCATGTACTCAAAGTGATAGCTATTCTCGTGTATATCATTGTTTAGATAGATGATGATGTATTTGCAAGTAATCGAGACTTGTATCGCTATTTTCGAGATTGATGACGAGAGACCACTTTGTGTTGGATGATGATTATGATGATGACGTGATTTGATGAGACTAATTGTATGTATATGCTATGATTACAATTGTATGTGGATGATATGCTAAAGATTATTGTATAAAGCCTATTCAAATGCAAAACAAATAAAAAACAAATCTGCAGGAAAAAAAACTAATAAAACTAGTAGTAGCGAGGGGGGATTTAGCAGTAGCGCCGACTTACCAGTTGCGCTTACCTGTAAACGGCGCTGCAGATAATACCAGTGGCGTCCTTTTCTAAAGAGCGCTGCAGCTATTCATGTGTAGCATGGCGTGTGTCAACACGCACATCGCTATACATTAGTCAGAAGGCTTATTAGTAGCGACGGTACCCGCGCTACTGAGAGGGCCAAAACCCGCGCTGCTGCTAGGCTTTTCCCTAGTAGTGTAAGTTCAACTCCCGCATTTCTTTCCCCCACTGACTTGATTCGGAGGTTGCACTGCTCTCGCACTTGATCTTGAACTCCTTGTAGTCATCTTCGCTGATCAAAGGATTTTTCGCCTTGATCTTCTCATAACTATCACCTTTCTAAATCATTCTCTTCACCGCGCTTCTCCAAGTAGACAGGGCCGTGCTCATCCTCATGAGGGCGGCACTGTTCACTTTATTCCCTGAGAGGCGTGTGTTTTCAAATTCAGCGGGGAACTTGTATCATTCATGCAGCTTCGTGAAGAGGAGGTTGCGCAAATTCCGTCGGTCCTTATGCCTAAGGTTCTCGGTGTTGATCGAGACGGTGCTCCGGAGAATGCACTCGAGCTAAACCGAGTACCCCTTGACTATATGTTTGGGCTCCATTGGATTCCCGTCGGAATCCACTTGAGTAAATTCCTCCTTGACGGTGCGGAGCGCATTCGGGCGCCGGTCCTTCCGTTGCCTCTTCGGTTGGCTGCCATCTGTGCGTGCGCCGCCATCATCAGTGGTGGCATCCTCGGCGGCACCATCACTGGTGGCATCCTCGGCGGCGCCATTAGTGGTGTCATCCCCGACGCCACTAGGGGTTGTGTAGTCAGGATCGGTGTCTTCCGCGGCGTCCTCATAGCGGTGATGTTCTTTCTCTAACTCCTGGGACAGCTCCCAGAATTGCTTGCCCCCCGAACTGCCAGCCTCATCGTTATGGGCCATGTTTCGCTCTAAATAGGAAAAAAGTTTGGTCAAAAAGTTGGTTATTGTCAAGGAACAAGATCATGGTCTCATCATTTAGGGTTTGTCGACACCAAGGCATCCTAAAAGCTAAGCTTTTATCATTTAGGGTTTGTCGACGCCGAGGCACCCTAAAAGCCTAAGGGTACATCATTTAGGTTCTCATCGACATCGAGGCATCCGGGGCAGCCAAGTTAAGTTTTCATCATTTAGGGTTTATCGATGCCGAGGCACCCTAGGTTGGGCCTAATCACTTGGCACTAATAACTTGGCTCTATTGCCACCTATGTTGGGTTTATCATCTAGGGTTTATCGATGCTAAGGAGAATTCTAAGTTGGGCCTAATCACTTGGCTCTATTGCCACCTATGGTTTAATGCAGCAAGAATGGCGGGCGTTGATCCTACTTAACTAAGTACTAAGATACCCTGCCCATGCATTAGTCGCAAGTACCCCATATGTCCTATTTTTAGCAAAGTCATGCTAAAATTCACGGAAAATTTCAGCATGACCTTTGCTGAAAATAGGACATATGGAGTACCCGAATTTGCCGGAACGGAAGTTAATCGACATTCCGGCAAACTCAAGGGCCTCTCGGGGTACCTGCAAAATCATTATCCCCGCGTAATGAAGTCGCCAATGGGTCATTTCAGAAGATCACAAGTAGCATCATCACAAGTACAACATCATCACAAGTACAGCAGCAGCAGAAGTGAATACAGGCATAACAGCAGCAATAGCATGTTTATTCTTCTTCTTCATAAACATTAATTGGTGTGGGTGACTCTATCTGCCCTCTAATGACTTACTCAACTTAACAGGACAACCCAGAAGCATTGTTTTGATTCCAACAGCTGCTGTAAAATACATCCAGCAAAGGTGCTCTAAAATCAGAAATACTACCCGCCAAATCTTTAGCTCTATTCTGAAAATACATGGTCTTCTAGTTACAATACTACCCCCCAACAGTCAAAATTTCAAACCACACACTTACTTTCAACTATAAACAAAACTGACTTGCTGTTAATGAACAGTGGCTAAAGATATATAAAACTCCATTGCAAATGTGCCATGTCAATAAAACAACTCATGGAAGTAAACTACTAGCAGGCTCAAAAGTCAAGTAAACTGAAGATTATGACAGCTTGCAAACACAGGACCATGTCATTATCATGGCAGTCCACTATATATTTTTATGACAAAATACATCATTATCAGGGCACATTATGGCCATTTTCTTACATGATGCTAACTGTACCTAACTGAATTTTTTGACAGTAGCTCAAGTTTTTGACAGTAGCTCCTCACTGTCTGTCACCTGCAACACTTTTTGTGCTAGCAGCTCAAGTTTGTGCCATTGGAGCAAATAAGCAGGAACCAACATATGTAAGGTTTCAACAAGACTCATCATCAATATATATAAGCAGGATGTTTGTAAACAAACGAACACTAAGAGCAGAATGTTCTTGCAACAAACATTATTGTGTGACATCGAAAGGCATCACTCTTCTTAAAGGGAAGGATGACTTAAGTGGCTAGATGTATATTATTGCACCACTTGATCTGCACTTCTCTATATTATATGATGTACTGAAGAACTTGAGCAAAAAAAAGATAAATAGGAACATATTTCTCACCTTGGAGGTGTTGCTGCTGCTGCACTATCTGAACTTCACTTCCTTTACCTCCTTGGAAACCTGAAATATGCAGATGTTAGAAAGGTTCTAATTTGTATATGATGATTCTAAGAAAAGGGAAAAGGTGTATCAAGAACAGATTCACATGTCTGGCTGATAGCCGTTACAAACTTAAATTTATCTATTTCTGTATCTCACAAACTATCATAAATGAATAATAGTACACTTAGGAGCTCATGATCTAGTTTAGCAGCAGGTTGCAATATTCCCCCTAATTGCAAGATGCATCATTTCTAATTAATTAGGAGAACCTACCTAGTGAGTCTCTGATTTGTTTATACCGTCAATAAAAAATTCTACAAGAAAAAAAAGGCAGGCCAAATACTCATGTCTTTTCCGTTAGGGCATTATCTTCCTACAACTACTCATCTTCAGCAGCACATGATACTGCTACTGTATCTAATACAACAACATGACACTTGTTACTGTATCTAATGTTCCTACAACTACTGTATCTACAACAGTAGCACATGATACTGCTAATGTATCTACAACTACAACTACTACAACAACATAAAACTACTATGCATCATCTTCCTACTATACTTGCTACTCATCTTCAGAACCAAACAGCAGCAAAAACATGATCATCTTACTAAACAAGTTCAGAGCAGTCAGTTTCAATACAGTTCAGAAACCACAAACCCAGCCTAAATGGCACACATCACTCAAGTCATAACTTGTTTACAACGAACAGACAAATAAAATTTGACAATGGTAAGACCAGACTAAGTAGATTTAGGGGATTTAAGGGATCTGCCTCGTGTCTCTATTTGGCTTTGAACTGAAGAATTGGCTTTGGTTTTTATTCAGATGACCTACACTGCCACGGTCGAGGGGAGGGAGGGAGGGAATGGGGAATGGTGGAGAGAGGGAGGAAGGAGGAAGGAGGAGAGGTACCTAGTCGCCGGAGGGGTCGGGGTCGGCGAAGGGGTCGGGGTCGGGGTCCGAGCTCGTCCGGGTCCTCGCTCGCCGCGGTCGAAGGAGAGCAGGCGCCGGTGGCGGAGGACGGCAGGGGCAGGTGGGGTGGGTGCGTCAGGGCCGCGCTCGCCGGCTGCTGCAGGGGCTGGAGGAGGCCCTCGCTCGTCGGAGGGAGGAGGAGAGGAGAGAGAGGCGGCGCAGCTCGGCCGATCCTGCTCGAGGGCGCTGGGCGGCGGGGTGGAGTCCCGCTGGGTCGGGGCGGCAGCGTCGGGGCAGCGCAAGACCACAGCGGCGGCGGCTTCGCCGAGGGCGTGCAGGCGCGGCGGACGGAGGGGGCGGAGCAAGGGGGCGGCGGCGTACGATTGGGGTCGAGTGGATCTGGCGAGGGAGGGAGGGAGGCCACAGTGCGAGGGGAATAGGTGGAGTGGGGGAGGGTAATAATGGCACACCTCCCCCTAGTGCGCCATAAGTACGACGATTCTAATGGCGCACCTCGCCCTGGTGCGCCATTAGAATTTTTTTTTTATTTACTAGCCCGACTGGTCAGGTTATATTCCACCTAACCCCCACTCCATTAGAACACGCCCACTAGCCCGACTGGTCAGCACGCAGCACACACACTAGGAGGTCTTGGGTTCGATTCCTAGGATCCCCAATTTTTGTATTTATGCATTTAAAATGCTGTTTGATATTTATTTGTGTTTAAATATGTTCAAACTTGTTTAAGTCATAACAGTAATATTTTTATATAAAAACAGTAATAATTTTTTAAAAATCATCAAATTTGTTATTTGAAAATATTTATGAATATGAAAAAATATCATCAAATTTATTATTTGAAAATATCATCAAATTTGTTATTTGAAAATATAATCAAATATGTTTTTTTTTTGCAATTTTAGTTCATTCATTTGTGACGGTGGAGCGGGCCGGGGAGGGTGCGGGGGAGAGGGTGCGGGTGGTCGTCGGCGGCGGTGGAGAGGGGGAGGGTGCGGGCCGGGGGTCGGCGGCGGCGGCCGGTGGAGCGGGAGAGTGTGCGGTGGGTCATCGGCGGCGATGGAGTGAGGAAGGGTGCAGGGGGTCGGCGGCGGCGGCCGGTGGAGCGGGAGGTCGACCCTGGTTAGTAATGGCGCACCTGCTTCTGGTGCGCCATTAGAAGTCTTGCAAAAAAATAAAAAAAAGTATATATTCTAATAGCGCACCGTGGCCTAAACTAGTAATGGCGCACTGTGCCACGGTGCGCCATTAGTAGTTTTGCAAAAAAAAAGAATAAAAAATAAACAACAGTAGTGTCGCACTGCGTGGCCAATACGCCATTACTAGTTAGCACTAGTAATGGCGCACCGAGCCATGATGCGCCATTAGTATGTTTGCAAAAATTAAAAAAATTTATTACTAGTGGCGTACCATGTTCCTAGTGCGCCGTTAGTGTCTTCCACACTAGTGGCACACCAAAACATGGTGCGCCATTAGTATATACTAACGGCGCACCACATGACAGGTGCGCCATTAGTGTCCATCCCATCTATAGCCATTTTCCTAGTAGTGTCCCCACGAGTCGCCGCCCCCTTCCCCCTCGGAACTGCTGCCGGCGGGCGCGGTTGGGGCGTTGCCCGTGCGGCGCCCCGCAGTCCGGTGGTGGCAGTCCCCCTTCTTCTCCCGTCGCTGGACCCCGGCTCAGGCAAGCGGTCCTGGCGGCAGAGCCCTTCGGCCGGCGGCGTTCCGTCGTGGATCTGGACGGCGGCGGTGCGAAGGCGGTGCCCCTTGGCGGCGGTGACGGCCCATGACTAGCGGCAGCCGGCGGCGCCCGGATGGCCCAAATCTAGGCCCTACGGGCCCGATCTGGGTCGGGGCGGGCCTGCTGGGGGGCCGTGATGGGTTGTTCGCCGGTGGTTCTGGCGAGCTCCTCGCGACAGGGACGGTGGAGCTTCACGGGCCCGTTCTGGGCCCGGCCAGACATTTGGTCTGGTGTGCCTCTGCTGCTACGCTCGGTCTGCTACCGCCTAAGCCGGTGGAGGTTGTTCCCTCCCTTGTGGCTGCGGTGCTGCCGGTCCTTGTCTGTGGGTGTCTCGTTTGGGTCCGGCTGGCCTCACTTCATTGGCCGTGGTGAGGCGACGGCGGTGTCCTCGTGACTGTGCTGGCGCATGTTGGTGGGCGGCGGGTGTGGTGGAGCCGAAGGTTGGTCCTGGGTGGCGGGCGCGAGGGGTCGGGAGAAATCCATGTTAGGTCTTGCTGGCACCAACACGGTGACGCCTGCGGGCACCGCCATCCTTCTTGAAGGGCGTCGGGTGACCCTCTCCCCCCCTCTACCCTCCGTGTACCGGGAGAAATCCTAGGATTCGTCCGGGAAATAGCGTCATCATCGTCGCATTCCTTCTTGAAGATGGTGCTTGGTACACGGCAACTCGGTGACTTTGGAGCGTGGTGGTTATCTTCAGTGGGCGCAACGGTCGCGGGGTGCCGTTGCTTTCGTTGATCCGGCGTTGTTGGCATTTTTTCTCTTATTTTCTCTTGCATTTTTTTGGGCGTGCTTGTGCTGTTAGCCCCAGCGTTGGTCGGGATGTTGTATCAGGTGGCTGCTATATCAATATAGCGGGGCAAAAGCATATTTCGAGAAAAGCGACCAGAGGCAGAATGGGGCCAGACCACCGAGTTCTCTTCCTCCGAGAGCACAAGGAAGCAAGCAGTAAGACGATGCTAGTCTTCCAACTCTTCAGGAGATAGCAATCTTCGGAGGTCCAGATCGCAATTATTCACCGAGAGCTCAAAGATAGAGATCTCCAGGTCATAGCAGTAAGAAAAGAAAACCGGAAACGTCACCGCAAGGGTGGCTTCTCCATACCACCAATCTAACCAAAAGCGAGTGGATTTACCATTCCTGACAATAAACTTGACCAAAGACTGAAATATCGGGCGAACTTTGACGAGCTAAAGCCAGAATTGGGAGCCGCCAGAGGACGGGGCGAACATTGAGCTCGAATTAGGGAAATATTTAGCTTTGAGAATGCTAAGCGACAGCAGAGTCTCCACAGAGGACATAATTTTCCACCACCACTTAATGATGAGGCATTTGTTCATGACGCCAGTGTTAATAATACTCAACCCATCAAGGTTTTTAGGTCTGCAAATAAGTTTCCATTTCACCATCCTATATCTACGCTTGTTGTCCACCGAATTCCAATAGAAGGCGCCCCTATGTTTATCAAACCCAGCGTGTGTCCCTCCCGAGAGGAGGTAGAAACCCATCAGAAACATGGGGAGGGAAGAGAGGCAGGCATTGATTAAGGCTACCTTGCCAGCTTGAGTATTGTAACGGCTTCTCCACGGCAAGACCCGGTTGCCCACCTTTGAAACAACCGGGGCGAAATCTTTAGCCAGCAATTTGTGGGGGGAAATTGGAAGGCCCAGGTACTTGAAAGGAAAGGAGCCTAGGGAGCAGTTTAATTAATAAGTGTGAACTCTTTGGGCCTCAACATTCGAGACCCTAGTAACAATCAATTCACTCTTGGCAAAGTTGATCTTGAGCCTAGAAAGAGCAAAGGAGAAGGAACTTCAAGTGAGATATACCTTCATCTTTCAGTTCAACCATTATGATGGTATCGTCTGCATATTGGACGTGGGAGATGCCATTAGTGGCAAGATGGGAGCTGACCGGGGTGATATGACCAGCAGCCGCAGCCCGAGTCAGGATATGGGAGTGTGAATCGGCCACAAAGTTAAAGAGGAGGGGCGAAGCCGGGTCACCCTGCCTCAGGCCCCTAGCGTTGGCAAAAAATTTACTGATGTTCCCATTTACCGAGACAGCAGTGTGGCCACCCGTGACCAACTGCATGAGTCTGTGAACCACTGCCCCATCGAAGCCCTTGGCCAGTAACACCTGAAGAAGAAAATTCCAACTGACCGAATCGTAGGCTTTCTCGAAGTCAAGCTTTAGAATCACCGCTTTAGAGCCACGAACTCGTAGGTCATGAACAATCTCATGAAGACAAAGGATGCCATCCAGCATGAATCTACCTTTGACGAAAGCCGACTGGAAGGTGCTAAGAGTGCGATGAGCGATGGGAGAGAGCCTAGTAGCAAATCCTTTAGCCAGTAATTTTGCGAAGTTGTTGATGAGGGCTATAGGTCTAAACTGAGAAATCATGTCCGCCCCTTTAACTTTAGGAATGAGAGTGAGGAGAGCGTAGTTAAGCCGAGAAATGTCTATGGTACCCAACCAAAAGCCTTGGATGATAGCATGAACGAGGCCCCGCAACTGTGGCCAGAAATGCCTGAAGAAAGGAATGGAGAATAGAAGTACTACCTTAGGAGTATGTTTGTTCTATGCTTGAAATCTCACATCTAATCAAAAGGAAAATCACAAGACAACCCCATCATCACAGCTTCTTCCAAACCAACCCCAAAATTTCAACTTGTATGCCACATATGCACTAGCAGGAAATTCAACGATAAACGAATCAGCTGGTTTCATGGTAATAACAGATTTTTATGTGCACTGATCACAAGAAAACCCATTAACTTTGATTCTGTACGATGCTCTAAAGTAGTACTACTCACCTTGTTGTACAGATGCCACCTATGCTTAGCAACAGGAAAGTTAAGATAATAAAGCATAAAGGACAACAATTTAGTGAATCTTTACAACTTTTTCATTTATGCTTTGCACTAAATTGTTTAGTAAATGTTCAGAATTCATTCGTTTACAGAGACCATCTACAAAACTTCTCGACCATCCTCTCACAACCATGTCTCCTGATTAAGGAGGAAAGGTAGAATTATGTCAGTCACAGTGACAAATTCAGAGAGCTGTCTCTACTAAAATAACTTGTAAATCACATGAAATCGTTTTTAAGAGAGTTGTACTCATCTCGAATGCAAATAGTACACTCACTCGGTCACTCCCTTGCAAAATTCATACCATCTACTCCCTCTATTCCTAAATATATGACGTTTTGGCAAAACTGCCAAAACGTCATATTTTTAGGAATGGAGGGAGTAATTTAGAGTGTCAAATTGCAGGGTCTGTTATGGATGACATGAGATTGTATTGTTCCTTGAGTTCCATGTAGGATTTTCAACCACATGGAAGAGAGAAGGGAGGAAGAGGTGCCCACTTAAATCACTGCTTATAGACATCCGTTGTGGATAGTTCGATAGTTCGTCGCCATTTGACCGGGTTCACCCAAGTCATGGGCCATGAAGCTCCTAACTCAATGGACCTCTCTACTCTAGAGTCTAGAGACAACCCATTACAGGAGGTTTGTACATGCTGTCTACAAGTGACGTGGAGTCTTGTAAGCAACAGCCGTCTGACCTACTTGCCCTTGGTTATATAGCATGATTAGATTTATGATAACTCAAAGCATAGTCCCAGATCATCCGCACCGCAGACTCCAGCATCCCCTTTAGAGTGTCCACCTCTTGAATGCCGCCGTCCTGGTAAATGATTAAGGCGACAGTCATTGTGCTATTCGATCCACAATCAATTAGAAAACACGACGGCAATAATTCTAATTCCGAGTAACCATATGTTGGTAGAAAAACAGAATATTAGGTCTGCTCATGACATGATAATTCCAATTCAGAGTTTCCATATGTCAGCACTAAAACAGGATATTATGTGTGTGCATCAATGCACAGAAGTTGTTTGGACATTCTTGCAAGCAAAGCCAGCATAAAATGCAGGTAAGTTACACATGTAACCAAATAATTTGCTCAGGAACATCACAGATTATCATGTACTAACCTGCAGTCGCTTGCACATGCCAGCTAATTTGAAGCTAACTTCATTGGAAAGCTCTCCAGTAGAGCTCCCTTGGACAAACCGGCCACTATGCCTTAGATAGATACATCTTTAAGGATTTATTCCCAAAAGTCTTGTAGTTTGTACGCCACACTCCAGTTATGCTGAACCTCTCATCAATCAACTTATTCCCATGTGGCCGTCTAAACCCCCCACTGGCATTAGGATCAACAATAGCTGAAGATACTAAGCTCTTGATGGCATTTTCCACTTCAGGCTGCAAGTGTTATCAGATGAGTGAGCAGAAGATATGCTTGTAACAGAAAGGACAGAGGTAGTTCCAATATGAACTCACGTCTATTCGGATCCTATTCATATTCAACATCAGCCTTAAATCAAGATCTTTCGACAGGCAGGATACGTCTTCCACTAATTGTCGTATCTGGTTCAATTCAATCTGCACGAGAAGTAACAATGGACACGATAGAGAAAGAAAACTATTGTTAGCTAGTAGTGGCCTGTAATGAATAGTACTATAGCCGGACAATTTAGCACAAGCCACAGTACTTAAGTCACATATTAGAATCTAACCAACTGGCCCTATACATGGGATAAACGAAAATTTACAAAGGAAAATGTTAAGCTCAGCAATATCTGCAGTAGAATGAAAAATATAAGGCAAAAATGAATACTAATCACATCGAGCTACAGAAAACATCAACCACTGAAACAATCTCGCTTTAAAACAATTTCAAGCAAACGTAGTTGCTTTTCCATAACAATGCTATGAGGCTGAGTTTTATTGCCGTAGTTAGAAAACATAATGAGTTTAGAGCTAACTGCCCAAGTGATAGACTACAAACAAGAGACACGGATGCTTTAGAGAAACAAGGAACCACTGGCCACTTGAGGAGCAATTGGAAGACTACATATAGTGGTACACATCTAGTGAACGACTTTGTGTGTAAAAACTAGATACATATTTAGACATTCCTTCATCTTCATCGCCCAAAAATTCCTTTGAATTAAGACAAGCATGATAATTGAGAGCTAAAAGTTAGCATCGTGCATCGTCTCAATGAATACTAACTTATAGATTTCTTATCTTTACAGTCTTGGGGTTCTCGATTGTCAGGCATAAAAGAATAAAACCATGCACAATCCCGATATTTCACACTGTTTAGTAGTACTATTTAGCAGGGATATCCATATAATCAATGCATGATAGTGCTAAAAGTTAACTGTGATCCTGAGTTCTGAAAATCAAATGCACAGGAAAGGACAGCATGGTAAGCAGAGCACACCTTGTCGATTGCAAGCTTCCCATCTTCTTGCGCAGTGCATTTGCAAGACATTTTGGAATACCTTCCCTGCTTGTCGACCACCTATCAGGTATTTACAGGCCCCAAAGTCATTTCACACTCGTCTAAACAACAACCAGGGGATAAATAATTCTCAAACAGTTAGACGTACAAACCTTGACATGGTAGCGCTCTTTTGTTGAAAGGAACTCCAGCCCCATCCTCTCCAGAGCGAATTGCTCCATGTCATCAAAGAGATCACTGGGCACATTCGTATGGAACGTTTTACGGACCGGGCTCTTGGATCCTTCTGTCCCTGCCTCTGCAAGGTCGCGGACGGCGTCCAGGGAGACGGGCAATCCACCAACACAAAAACTGGGTTGTGGCGCGCGTTAATCACAATGTGATGTGATACGAAGCAGAGACCCAAGAACTGGAAATGGTGGGATGGATAAAAGAAGACTCACCGTTCGAACAGGACCTTGCCCACCCTTGCCATCAGACTCAGTTTTGCCTCCTCGTCTTCCCTGGGCACATCGTGCGTCCTCGCCCTCGCCTTCTCCGCCGCGTATAAGAGGTCCGGCAAGAACCTCTCGGCGATGACTGCGGCCGCGTCCGCGGCCTCGGTGGAGCCGAAGGATGGGCAGGAGAGGGCAAGGACGAGGGGCTTGCCGCCGGTCATGCGCTCGACGGTGTAGCAGGGGAAGGGCTCGAGGCGGACAGATTCAGCGTCGTCGGAGAAGGGCGGGAGCGGGAACCAGCGGGAGACGCAGTCTGCGGCGTGGATGATCTTGTTGGACGGGGGAACGTGGTGACGCCCGCGAGGGGAGGAGATGGAGAGGGAATGTAGGGAGGAGGAGAGCGGGAACGGGGTTGGGGTCGGCTCGGAGGTTCTCGAGTGGCGCTTGTGGGGCGGGACGTACGCCATGGCGGATGCCCCGACTGGCCGGTGGCGAGGTTAGAAGGGGAGAAACCGAGAAAGGGAAGCTTAGCCAGCGGTTGACTGAACTCTCGGAAAAGGGGAAGTTTAAAGACCAAGTTTAACGTAAGATCCCAAACCCCAAACGACGGAGGCGAGGTCAGAAGGGGAAAAGGTGGAAGTTTAGCGATTGATTAAACTCTTGCCTGCCTCATGGGAGAAAAGGAGAAAAGAGGGAATTTTAAATGCCAACTTCGACGCACCACCGCTAAACGGACGTCCGTTTTGTCTGGATTTCGTCTATTTAGGGTGGACAATCCTAACCGGGTGCGTACAACGAGGCTGACACATTTCACATCATGTTGGTATTTTACACTTAACTTAAACATAAAAAGATAAAACAAATGAAACTTAAACTTATACTCCCCGCCGTCCATTAAGGGCCCGGGTAGCGAGCCTGATCCTATGGACTGGGACGACCTTCTTAAGGGCAGGGGACTTCAAAACTAGCAGCAACACACGGGCGAGAGGAGCTCGCCATCTAGCGCTCGCATCGGGACACCGACGGGAGCTTGAACTCCATTGCATCCGCCGCTAGCTCCTGCGGGTCCCGCAAACGGAACGTAGGACACGATCGCCCGTCCGATGCCCCGCCCGTCCCGCCCCACGCCGCTCTAGATGAGGAGCATGGCAGTCATCTCCCATTCCCCTCCGGAACCAACACTGCCCAGGCAGCAGTGTGTGCTCCTGCCCATCGCCCCTGTGCGCATGTGCATGCCGGAGTTAGAGGCAAAGGCGGCCCGACGCGAGCGGCAATGGGCAACGGGCGCGGCAGAGCCCGGCTCTTCCCGCCAACGTGCACTCTCCGTCCCCGTCGACCAGAGGAGGCGCTCCTCCTCGGGGTAATGTGGCGCTCGTTGGACATGGCGCAAGAACCCGAAGGCGCTCCTCCTCAGGCTCAAGGCGTCCGAGCACCTTGCGAGGGAGAAGGAGAGCGCGAAGCCAACACACGACAAGCGGGAACAGGCCCGCACCATTCGTCGCCTATTGGGCTACAACTCCTTGGTGTTTGAGATCAACACCACCACCACGACGATGACGATGATCCTCTTGCCGCATATGTGTATACGGGGGAGATGGACCGCCGCGCCACCGACCTCAAGGGCAAGGGCCCAAAATGGTTATCTCCGTCTCTCCTATATGAATATTTTGTATGAAACAGAATCTGGTGAAACAGTGTATCTATATTTCTCGTTCGATCTTGGTGTTGATCTACATATGTTTACGTTGTTGCATGCATTGTACGAAATTGGGTATTCGGATATGGGGAATGTGTTTGTGGACAGGAGCAAATGGGGGAACGTTGAGTTACTGCCAACGGGCGTGTCTGGGCGCATCCACCGATGTATAGGGATCCTTCGTGACAGAAAAATGTGAATGTGCACGAGAGAGTTTGTGGAGCGAATAGATTTGCCTGACGGGTCAGTCCGGAATAAAACCTCCTACAAATTAATAGGGCCCTTTAGGGGGAAGGAGGTATCCATTTTGATAAAAAGATGGATTTCTATTAACTCAAAATGAAGCATCAAGGGAGAAGCACAATGAGCATACATCCACCTCAGTATAACTACGATGCACAAAGCTAACACCAACACTTGAAGGCAGGGGCTAGGTGCTTTGAATCCTTTTTTGTATAACTTTGTGTTGCCCCTTGTCTTCATCTTGTTTTGGTCGCTTTTCTGTATGTTGCTTAGGACTTGGTACTTGTTTCTTTTTCTTCTATAATGATCACATGCAGTTCTCCTGCATGGTTCAAAAAAAAAGGTAACACCAACACATACAGACGAATAATCACGCTGGCAAGTAGCAAAATCAAACAAGACGGAAGTTATGGCTAGGTGAAGTAAAATTTAAAAACTGAGACGTTCAAAACAATGGCTACAACCGCCCCATATCCGCACTAAACATTTATTGACATCACAAAGTACAAGAGATGGGAGTTGACTTGCTCAACTCCATTGCCCTTTTCATCTAACTAGTCACAATGGTGAGTAACATACACTAGTAACATACACATATCTCTAGACTATGTTACTACCTCAATAGTAGGTAGTAACATAAGTGTGGTAACATGCAAAGCTTCATTTATTAGGTTATAGACTCATATTGCATTGGGACATGTGATGTTACAGTAACTAGCTAAGGCTGGTCAGGCTGGTCACAATGGGGAGGAACTTAGGAGTAACATCACACACTCCAATACAACTTTGCTTATGTGGCACATATTTAATGAAGAGAGAGGTGCTTGTGGTAACTAGCTAAGTTACCGGAACATCACACACCCCAAGAAACAATGAGTCTATAACCTAATAAATACATCGTTGCATGACACTACATAGATGTTCCAACCCACTATGGAGGTAGTAACATAGTCTAGGGAAGTGTGTATGTTACTAACTTATGTTCTTGCCCATTGTGACCAGCCTCACAATGGGGAGGAACTTAGGAGTAACATCACACACTTCAATACAACTTTGCTTATGTGGCACATATTTAATGAAGAGATAGGTGCTTGTGGTAACTAGCTAAGTTACCGAAACATCACATACTCCAAGAAACAATGAGTCTATAACCTAATAAATATATTGTTGCATGACACTACATAGATGTTCCTACCCACTATGGAGGTAGTAACATAGTCTAGAAAAGTGTGTAAGTTACTAGCTTATGTTCTTGCCCATTGTGACCAGCCTAAGTTACTAGTACTACATCTCTCCTCATTAACTCACTGCCACATAAGCAAATTTGCTGAGGTGGACTCGATGTTACTATCGAAGTTACTCCCACTGTGGCTAGTCTAAGGGTCTCAATTCAAACGATTACTAGAGGAATATTAGAGGACTCTAACCTTTAGATCGGCGCAAAAGTCAGGGGAATAAGGTATGAAGACCCGAGCCCGGAACTGGTCTTCCAAGTCGTGCGCCCGGCCAGCAAGCACGTCGCCTTGCTGTATAGTAGCAAGTCAGCTCTCGCCCAATGTGATACCCGCTTCTCACTGAATTCTGGGCACCACAACAAGATTTCAAGAGAAGGTTAGGGTAGGGTATACCCGTCAGTAACCCACCGTGCGAACTTCCTCGTGTGCCCCCTCGAGTCGGACGTACGTACGGCGCCGTGCAGGCTGTGTACTGGTAACAACGATGTGCAGTGGACGTTGTCAATCATGGTGGTGTTGATGTGATCATTACGCCGGGGTTTGTCAACCGAAAAGCAACAATGTATATTAGGCCCCATTAACTGCTCTTGCATATGCAATGGAGCAATCAACGGCGGCAAGTCCATGGCTGCTTCTTCTCTGCCTCGCCGTCGCTGCCACTGGCGGCGCACTCCAAGCTCGTGCCCAGCCGGACGTCAACGGTAAGCTCAAAATCCCTAGTAAGGCTATTCCACAATGCAACTAGCTCACGGGAGTTTGTCCACGTACTCTCAATGGCAGGTTTCATAAGCATTGACTGCGGGCTCGCGGGGAAGACGACGAGCTACGTGGACGACACCACCAAGCTGTTGTACACCAGCGACACCGATTTCATCGGCAACGTTGGCTCCACTCACAACATCTCCGCCCAGTACATGGTCAGGCCGACGCAGCTGTCGAGGCGCTACCACAGCGTGCGCAGCTTCCCCGACGGCGTGCGGAACTGCTACACGCTCCGGTTCCTCGTGCCCGGGGGCAAGTACCTCCTCCGTGCCTCGTTCATGTACGGCGACTACGACGGCCTCGGCAGTCTACCCATTTTTGATCTGCACGTCGGTGTCAACTATTGGCAGACCGTAAACATCTCAAAGCCAGATCTCGAGGTGACCGCGGAGGCCGTCGTGTTTGTGCCCGATGAGTTTGTTCATGTGTGCTTGTTGAACACCGGCGCCGGGACGCCCTTCATCTCGGACCTGGAGTTGAGGCCGCTGAAGAAGAAGTTCTACCCGCAGGCAAATTTGACGCAGGGTCTCGTTCTGGAACACAGGCTGAACCTCGCTCCCCCGGACACCAACATCGTCAGGTGCGGAAAAGATTTCAGTTGTTTTCCTCTGTCCTTTTCCTGTTAGAGAACTATACTATTAATTGTGTACATACAATTCATGTTAATAATAAGTAAGATATTAACAGTATTGCACGGTAATTTAGTAGACAACATATACTTGAAAAATATATTAGGCAAGATATAAATTTCATATTAACGTTAGGTAGGATATAATTACTTTGATCATCCTGACGTTGATACTAGGTATGATATTAATTAGTTTTTATTTTTTTGAAAAAGGAGGTTGACCTCCGGCCTATGATATTAATTAGTGGAGGACTCTAAACATTAGATAGACGTAGACCGTAGGATATATGCGGTTGGATGGGGGAGATTTGTTTTATCTCTCTACAACTCACTCTTTTTATATTGGTATAGATATACTCCCTCCGTTCCTAAATATAAGTCTTTGTAGGGATTCCACTAGGTGGACTACATACGAAGCAAAATGAATGAATCTACACTTAAAATGCATCTATATACATCCGTACGTGCTTCATAGTGAAATCTCTACAGAGACTTATATTTAGGAACGGAGGGAGTAGAAATAAAGGATCGCGCATCACTGCACTGTATTTTTACATCCCCTAAATTTTGTCTAAAGTCAGAAGTAAAACGAGAACATAAGAAAATAACATATTATGACTTATATTTTGATCTTATGACTTATATTTTGGTTTTCTTATGCCAACTTTTAAGTATTCAATCAATATGAACATAACTATTTGTATATCAAACTTATTTTTTTTATGAAACGGTCATAAGCTTACTGCAGGTGCAAAATAACGTATTATGCGCCCTAGGTGATGAATAACATTACTATAGATACAGATAGAGGTATAGATATAGATAAATTAATTAATGAAAACATACTCGACTAATTATGAAAATCTCAATCCCTCACCATATGTTACAAAAATATACTGCTAGGTTTTCTGACCTGATTTAGAATATGGCCCCAATATACATCTCACGTTGCAATAGAAAGGTAACTTGAGCGAATGATCGTTTCCCCGGGTGGGGGGGGGGGGATCGAACGAACATTTCTGCTCGCTAAAATAACACTCAACAAACGCTCAAGAATTACCATTTGAAAGCTTATAAAATTGTTTGTAAAAAATTTGCGTGTTCTATAGTATAATTTTGTCATGTTGTGTAAAGATTGACAGAAATCGCCATGCTGCAAAAGAGTGATTTCCATGCATTTTTGGAGATTTGTCATAACTGTAGCATGAAGAAATTTGCCAGCCAAAAAAAGAAATGAATAAATTTCCACGCTCAGGGTTGAGCATGCGCCCCAAAGGAAATTACGACCCTACGTGAACAAAAAAACGTGAGAATTGTCATGCTCTACAAACATAAATTGTCGCCCCAAATTTGTTTGCTCAAACTGCCATCCTAAGTGAACCAATTATTGTGGGCATGACGCAGTTCGCTCAGAGGGTGCATTTGGAATGATAAAAATTGGGATTTGTGCATGGGATCCGACGGCTCATAGGGAGTTCACATCGAAAACCAATAAATTTGACGTCAGTTTTATATCATTCGAGTTTAGAATATGTGTACATGCGATTTGGGGTCCATCGAGACCCGATTCGTGGTAGCAGGAAAACGTGTTTCACGAGGTGTCCAACGCACACGCTTCGAAAGGCATGAACATGTGTGTTGGCGGGCTCATTACACAGACTTTGTTTTAGTGAATTGTGTGCGGTGTAATTATACACAGTAGGATTTTTTTTTACAGTAGCCCTGCAATAAGAAAAATTGCTAGAATATTTTACACAAATACACATAGACAAATACATAGAGGGCACACAATATACACATTCATTAGAAGAGTTGCCAACATTACAACAACAACCTAGTTTTACACATCACATGGCATGCAAAAATATCATGTACCCTGCACACCACATATCATGTAGCCAACATGAGCAACCAGTTCGACCCTTGTGCAGTTTTTTCAAGTATCCGATGTGCGATGCCTTAAACGTATCCACAAATCTAGGGAGTAATATCACTCGCCCAGATTGCTATATCCGAACGGGCGACTTTCGGCGTGCCGGAAGTGGCGCCTAGGTTTCAGCAACTGTGAATTGGCTAAATCAAAAAATGTTTGTACCCTTCTCTTTATATAGATGTCTCTGTAATCGGTTTCAAAGTTAGAGGCTCATTGGGACTCTGCACCTACTCTCATTTAGATCCTACTCTGAATTAGGCTCCAACCCCTTAAGTGTGCAACCCTTTATGTTCATGCATGTTTGGACATGATCCAAGTACTCCAACTTGATCACTAGTCGGTACATGACGTGCCAATTCCAAAAAAACACATAAATATCATATCAGTTGAACATTCACAATGTTACCTACATGCCACTCCATTTGCCTCATGATAATTGTCAAGCTCAATCTTGACCTCTCTTTTCTCGATCACATGACTTGGAATCCTTTATTAGGTCAACTCTTTAATATTGAGTAACATGGTCATGCATTTCTAGGTCCGATCACTCGAGATGCACAATGATATCTCTGTCATTATAGAGGGGTAATTTTATCTTGATCCACCACGCCTCAATACATGCTTTATAACGCCACAATTATAGAGTAGCGTTTGGTAACCCTAAGTAGGTCACTACACATCCAAAGTACATGCAGTAATCTCAGGTCTAAGGACATATCCTACACATTGTAAGGGACAACTGCAAAACATTCCCACTATGCATGTCTCATGTTGGGTCTGTCCAACCCCATGTTCTCTAGCATGTGTTCACATTATTGATTCGACATCTCCTTGTCCATGACCTGCGAAACATGGTAATCAACAAATACATGTGCTAGTCTAATATTCATATGTGTGCTCACATCAATTCCATGCTAGAGAATACTTAAGAATAATCATTCAAGCATAGAATTTCATAAGTAAATCACATTATTACCAATCAATACAAATGTTATTTTTCATGAAATATTTGGAACCAAAAAAAATCATGGATTCACGATAATAGAATAATCTCTATGAGTACCTCTAGGGCATATTTCTAATAAACAGTTGTGGCGAATACATAGAGAAAATGAATGAAAGAGTGCTATTTTCCTAATATATTATATATTGAAAATAAATGATGGGTTAACCAATAGAAAAATAAAGAATTTAGTTTAGAAAATCCCACATTAATTAGAAACATCTACCCATTAATTTAGGAGAGCTTTAATAACAGCCCTTAGATTCTACTCCTATTTGTCTATTAAAAGTAAATAATGGGTTGGCCCGAAAAAATTAGCTAGAAAATCTCACATTTGTTAGAATCATGTGACCATTATTTTGGAAGAGCTTTAAACAACTACCGTTAGAGCATCTACAGCCGGACCGGGCTAATCCAACCCCTCAAATGTCCGCGGACGCGACCGCGCGTGTCTGCGAACAGTGACCGGTCACGCCTCTAATATTTGTTTCTACAAACACACACATCAAATCTATATTATTAGATGCGACGTAAACTAATCTTTAAGCGGAGCTCGTCTGGCTCCGCCATGCCCATGTCTGGCTGCTGACTACGGTCCCCGGAATGTTCGTCCGGTCGCTGGAAAGGTATAGTAGGGCATGGGACACGAGCCGGCTCATTGGACTTAACACGCCGCCGTCTCTCATGCCATGCTTTTCCTCGTCGGAGCCCAGAACCCGAACAGTGTCGGTGGACATTAGATCGATGATGGATCCATCTAGGGATGAGCTGGCAACATCCACCACGACGCGGTTGTGGTGCCCGGATTACTACACCATACGGGGTGCTAGAGAATGCTACTCTGCCTCGCAGACGTCCATCACCATCTCCCGCGCCCGCTGCCTCGCACGGTGGGCACGCCGCACCATGTTTTCATTCGACGACGCCCATGGTGTGTCGATGGCCTCGGCGCGCCAACGGAAGGGTAGCGCGCCTGCCACCACGTCCGGCGAGGCAGCGACGCCACACCTAGCGTTAGATCCATGGGCTATTTGGTGGACGCAATGGTTTCCCGACGGAAGGAGTCCGAGCGCTGCCTCGCACGGGCATCCTTTCAGGAGCGGTGGAGTGCAAACTGAACGGCCATCTCCTCCTCGGGGCTGTGTGGGATGAGCTCTGGGTCGACCAATCTGGAGATGAAGGTCTCGGATTCGCTGCCCGCCGTGCTGGAGATGGCCGAAGATCGTCGGACGGGAGTTTGGGTAGCGGAAGGGAGTTGAGTGAAGTGGGTAGGGTTTGGTCCGGCGAGTGGATGAGGAATATATTTAGGGTAGGGTGGGCCAGCATGGGCCGGGTTCGACATGTCGGACGCCCCCGGGCACCTCATATCTGCCCTATATTTGTGCTGGATATGAGGGGTGCCGATTAGTTCGGGCGTTTGAGGCGTCCGTATGAGTCAAATTTTCGTGAGAGGTAAATGACTGGACCGTCTGACCTAGCGTTTGAGGCGGGTTTGAGACATCTGACTGTAGATGCTCTTAGACGTTCATAACCATATGTGGACCCGCACATGAGCTGATACCTTCACGACATGTATATTATACGCAAATATTTGCAATCTCATCGATCCAGTCACACATGCAGATCCATGCAACAAAGAAAAGTCGCACACGAATGTATGATGTCACCAAAAAAAGTTGCACATGAACATAATCAATTTGCACACGAACATAATCAATTTGCACACGTATGCAACATTGTCCAAGCCAAACACGTCCGTTGCACCTTCCATGCTTGCAAGTAATAGCACATATTTCGTTGCGTAATTATCTAATCATGGATGCGCACTCGATCGCTCAAATGAGCGGCCGGCCTCACACGCTTCCATGTGCTAAAACTTTGCACATCTCTCTAGTAAGGGTTGTTTCGCCGGGGTGCTAGCAAGGAAAAACTACACATTCACGGAGATACGGGGGAAATTTGCACATCACAGTTAGGCAGTTGGATAGAACAACATTCAAAGTTGCACATCCACCGTTAGACAGCTGGCCGAGTTAGCAAACAGTGAAATCCACACATCCATGAGCAAAGAGAAAGTTGCACCTCAACTAATAGTGAAATCTGAACTATATTGTCCACTCGGGAGGACGCGGCTAATATGCACCCGAGCTCATATGCTCCCGCATGAACAGTAAAATCGAAAAAAATACAAAAAAATTCAAAAAATTCCAAATTTTTTTTGAGAGAAACATTGACAAAAGTTCTAAGTGCCTGCAAAAATTCGTCGTGAAATCACATTCCTAGAAGGCGTGGCAAAAAAAACAAAAAAAGTACTCTGAAAAAGCTACTTTCAAACGCATTTTGAAGCACTGAATTTGTTTTTTTTGCCACGCCTTACAGGAATGTGATTTCATGATGAATTTTGCAGGCACTTAGAACTTTTGTCAATGTTTCTCTCAAAAAAAATTTGGAATTTTTTGAATTTTTTTTGAATTTTTTTCGATTTTACTGTTCATGCGGGTGCATATGAGCTCGGGTGCAGAATGGACTTTTCGCACTCGGGAGCCATACCTAGCAAGTGCCCACTAGAACCGTCTAGTTCCTTCTCCTCCTCCCGTGCACATACCTTATACTAACCGATCTAATTTCCCCTAAAAAAAATAACCAATCTAATTCATCTGTCCATCACGTCCGTCATATCCCTCTTCAATCAAACCTTATGCTTAATCGAATGACCTCCTAAATACAACTAGGGAGCTGATTGGTTATGCTCCGGTAGTCTGAGTAAGAACAGCCTGCACCATAAAAGTAAAATGGATAGCCTACAAAGGCAGCTAGCGGCTGCCACAAAGTAATATCCATCAACAACACATTAACCAGTTCCAACTATGTTGCCTTCCATCCGATACAGAGTACTTATTTCTGTTGAGCATGAATAATTTTTAAGAATATGCCTCTAGAGTTTCATACTTATTGACTAATTGGCCTTTCACTTATACTACCTCTTTTTTTTAGTCTTTCACTTATACTAGCTAGATATGCCCACGAGAGAGCGAAGTTTTGGTGGATGGGTGCATCGGAGGGCTTTATTTCAAATGATTAAAAAAAATGATATTTCCAAGTTTAAATAAATCAATTTTTTTGGTGAAAACTTATATATATTCACTACGGATCTGTAAAATTTCGTTTAATAATATTATGATTTGCAAGCTGCACAAAAAAAGACCCGGCACAACAACAAAAGAGAATAGCCCATGTTTGTTTACGTATTGTTTTTTGGTCACCGACACGTATGAAAGTATATTGTTATGAAAACTTCCCTGAACGTGTTATATATCTATTTGTGTATGTACACAATTTATTGATATTTTTGTGATGTAGAACTACATTATTTATGTTCTTCGATGGACACGTCCACAGTTGGCACTTTTCGAGCCCATGATCTCTTCTTGGTGCCTACTATTACATCCTTCCAATAATAACATGAAAGAATTAGTACATCCCATGTTATCTTCTTCGTGCCTACTATTACACCCTTCTAATATATATTTTGTATTAACATGAAAGAATTATAGAGGATGACCAAGCCGCCTATTTTTTGTAAGTTATTGTGATAAACATGTTTGCTAAGTAATACATCAATTTATGACTATGTAAACAATATATGTTGCACTTGTAAATAAATGCATGCAACTATTTGTCTTTGTTAATACAATAACGTATACGTGTCCAATACGAGTTAGTCTTCCCACACAGAAAAAAACATGAATTAGTCTTGGAAGTTGAACCGGTGGGAAGCAACTGAATTTGAGATTAGGGGCACGGTTATCCATAACCTGTTGACATAGTTGGTGTCAAACACAAGATATTATCAAATTCTAGTGTGCAGAAGATCTTTTTATCTTGGTGGTTCGTTGAATGTCATTCGAGAGAAATTGCAAGTTAATGCACAATCCATTGAGTAGAAATACGAAAAATTTAGCACTTCTGCGATCTTTATTCTGGACTAATGAAGAATATTGTATTGTTGATCCAACATACTTAATTTTTGTTTTTTAAGTTTAAGTAAAGACTAAAAAAATCGCCATATCGGCAGACGCACATATATAGTTTTCTCACAAATATTGAGGAAACACAATGCAAAATAACTTGAGGATAAATATTTTAGTATTTATCTACTAAAATCGAGGCAATATGTCTGACATTAAATATCTGTAAATAATGCAAGAGATGTTAAAGTGGTTATTTGGCACGCATATTTTTTTCAAGGGAAATCCCAAGAGGAATTACTATTATTATAAACATTGAAGCTTAACTAAAATGTAGATCTGAAGCATTATTTATTAAGAGGAATACAGTTTGGATTTTGTAGTGTGCACGTTAAGACAATGTGTGGATTGTTGTGGCATGCGCGATAATTTGCAATGCATATAGTAGCAATACCAAGAAAAATTAGCAATGCATTTGCAATGTTTATTATGGGCGCAAACAAAGATATCGTGTTGTTCTTTTCTTTTGAAAAAAACACCTAGATCTATTATAAAAGTTTACTAGAACTACAAAACACTTCAAACATAATAAAAATCATATCGAGATCGCTACCTCAACTAGAACGAGCCACCAACATGCTGCATTGCTGGTATTGTTTGACCTCCATACTTTGTAAATTGTGGAAGTAAGGACACAAAAATGGATACACATACTAATGTATTTATAGTTCTTTAACAAATAGTGGACGAATATAATGCAAAATCTTGATAGATAAATATTTAGTAGGTAGATGTTGATGTTGAAAATGATATATCCCATATTTTTAGGTATCACCTATATTAATAAAATGATATGTTTTTACGGAAAAATTTACTATCTACTCATCATTTGTCATGGCAGTATAACGAACACCAGAAATGATAAAAACCACAGCCAGATTCATAGACAACCTAGCGACGACTACAACCACTTGAGCGAGCCAAAGGCGTGGCGCCATCATACCCTCCCTCATCGGAGCTGGACAAAACTTGTTGTAGTAGATAGTTGGGAAGTAATCGTGCTAACGCCCCATAGGATCAGCGCGCCAGAACAACAATCGTCAATGATGAAGAGAAGCGTAGATAGAAAAGATCAAAGTTGTAGACATATAAACGAACACGAAAAAAATGGATCCACGGAGATCTATCGAAGACCAATACTGACCGAATACCACGTGATCCGTCGGAGACACACCTCCACACGCCCTCCAACGATAGTAGACGCACCACAAGGACGTGGGCAATGCAGGGAGCAGCCTATGCCATCTTCAGGGAGCCACCGCTGCCACACCTTCTTAAACAAGACACAAACCCTTATCGGCCTTGAAAAAACATGTAAACATGAAGTAGGAACCCTCTCACCGGCAAGGGCCGAGGTCCTCCACGCCTCCATGGACCTAAGGCAACATGAGATGAGGCAGACTGGCGGCGGCGCCGATGAGAGGTTGAGAAACCCTAGCCGTCTGTGAACTCATTTGTTAGTTAACTTATTATCAATATAGAAAGAAATAAATACCATAGGTTAACTGTTGACTGCTCCGAAGACAGGTATGAGGATAAACACTGAGGGCAAGACATCATATGCTAAAATATCAGTTTGACGCATAAATGTTTCTATAGGAAAATTAAAAAATATTACATTTAGTAGTGAAAGTTGTGAAGCTTGCAGAAACATGTTAGATTTCCGTACAAAAATAATTTAATATGGATAATACAAATGAACAATTTGGATTGTTTTATTGCATACATTACGACATATCAGTTTGCAGGCCTACATTTGAGAGGAAGTACAAGTTACTCTATTTTGACAACTATTAGCAATATATTTTTCCATACTTACGTTATGGGTGCACACACAAAATGATATGGATATGCATCATTTATCCAGTATATAAAGAAATTGTTCTTGAATAGGTAGCAAGCCATGAAAAATGCTAAAAATGGATAAAAAGGATGATAGTATATATGAAACTATACAAAGAGAATAACATATACAAATTTTAAGAAGAAATTATTTAGGTTATTCATGGAACTGATACATATAATTAGTACTACAACTTCAGATGAACTTTTGGATTTTTGTAACTAAAGAGTAATAATTTTTTTACAAAAATAAAATCTATAGAATACAACTAATCTGCACAACAAGACAATTTGGGTGCGTAGCTTACGACGAGGTAGGTCACTGAACTATCCTAAAAGACAAATAGCAAGTTAGTATGCAATTCTAGTTGTTCCAACATTACAATTTTATTCACCCCACCATGCTAACAGTTCCAATGAATATGTGGACCTGTATCGCCCATCCTACATATAAGCTATACATAATTTATATGTTGAAGTAAACAAAAATTTGGTCAGATGTGAATACATAGACAAATAGTTTGGTCACAAATACATAGTTGTTATAGTACGAATAATCTCAGAAACACATTTTTGGTTGGTTATTACTCATGAAAACTGAAACCACATATATCTCACTTCGGCCACTCAAGCGTTCCACCACATATATCTCATCGAGTTTGCCACGTCTGGGGAGGAATTGGGGACACTAAAATAACATGGGTTGTGTTTCTAGAAAAATGGCATGCGTTGTGGTGGTTAAACCCGGGTGATGTGTCAGTTTGGTCAAAACCGTGTCCACCTCAGATGAACCCCGGAAGTGGTATACGGGACTAAACTAATCTGGTTTGAGAAGTTGAGGGACTACGTTTTGCTGGTTTTGGAAGTCAGGGAGCATGTCTATATTTTTGTAATAGTTGAGGGACAAAAAA
Source organism: Aegilops speltoides (assembly GCA_021437245.1). Classification (NCBI taxonomy): domain Eukaryota; kingdom Viridiplantae; phylum Streptophyta; class Magnoliopsida; order Poales; family Poaceae; genus Aegilops; species Aegilops speltoides. The sequence continues at coordinate 413,937,624 of CM038141.1, read as the reverse complement.
GTTATATTTTTTCCATATTTAATTCAAAGTAGTAGTTTAACTATAAGCATTGCACTAGAGAAAATCATAGATTTTTCTACCACTATCTAAAGCTTTAGTTTACTTTGTAACATTCCTAAATCAAAGGCCAACGATGTTAATTGTTTAATGCGAACTTCTTTGTGGGGGGTTGTTAATACAAACCACAAACATGATTGATTGATCAGGTACCCTGTAGATCCACACGACCGAGTATGGCTCCCTAAGAGTGATGCAAAAATGTGGAGCAGCTTATCAACTACGGAGACGGTGCAGAGTGATGGCGACGTCTTCGAGGTACCATCGATGGTGATGCAGACGGCAGTCACGCCGCTAAATGCCGCCATGAACCTTGAGATCATTTGGAGCCCCAACCCTCAGCCCCAGAACCAGTCCCTAGGATATCTCATCATCATGCATTTCTCCGAGCTGCAATTGCTTCCTAGCAACGCCGAGCGCCAGTTCTACATCAGCATTAACGACATGCAGTTACCCGAACCTGTTAGCCCACACTACCTTGGCACGGGCTTCGTGTCCAATGGAAATGCACGTTACCGAGACAACAAGTACAACATCTCCATGTATGCGACCGCCAACTCGACGCTACCACCTGTAATCAGTGCCATCGAGTTTTTCTCCGTCATCTCCGCCACCAACATTGCCACTGACTCCCAGGATGGTATGTTCCTATGCAAATTACTGACATGTAGCTTATGATTAATTCTTTAGGGACATAGGTCGAACACGCATGCTAATCAAAACATGTTGTGATTAACAATTAACTGCAGTATCTGCCATCATGGCGATCAAAGCGGATTATGAGGTGCAGAAGAATTGGATGGGTGACCCATGTGTTCCAAAGACTATGGTCTGGGAAAGGCTGACATGCAGCTACACCAGTAACAACTCTCCAAGGATCATAAGCATGTAAGAATTGATTATTCATATATCTATATGGAACAATGGTCCGTTTTTGAAGAGAATGCTTTGTCTGGTCTGTTAATAAAGCATGAAGTGCAAAATTAATGGAGATATATATAGCAGGTTACATAACTACCAAGTCTAGTGGATCTGATACACTCGATATTTGCACTTTGCAGAAATCTTTCCTCTAGTGGCCTCAATGGTGATATATCCTCTTCTTTCACGAATTTCAAGGCCGTCCAGTACTTGTACGTGAATGGTTTTGGATCTATTTTGGTGACATTTTACTTGCTGCTTGTACCAAAAAAGATTAGAGAACAGATCCTGTTTTTTTATGTTGCAGGGATTTGTCAAACAATAACTTGACAGGCTCAATACCAGGCGCCCTTTCGCAATTGACATCATTGACAATTTTGTAAGCAGGCCGACTTATCTTTTAGTCTATTTTTTGCGACCTCATGTTAAATATTTGAGTCATGTATACAGTACTAGTAATTTGTATTTATAGAGATTTGTCAGGCAACCACCTCAATGGATCAATCTCACCTGAGCTCCTCAAAAGGACTCAAGATGGCAGCCTGAATCTAAGGTACCCCCTCCCACCCCACCAATTCCAATTCCAATTCTATGTAACTCGAGTAATTAATTACTATTTGTCCATAATAATCTCCAATTCCTTTTCTGGTAGACATGGCAACAACCCAGACATTTGCACTGACGGCAATTCATGCCAGGCTACTAAAACGAAGAACAAGTTGGCCATCTACGGTGTTGTCCTTATAGCTGTCATTGTGGTGCTGGTATTAGTGGCAGTAGCGCTCTTTTTCTTTCTAAGACAAAGAAATCCAGGTGAGGATTTAGCATCAGCACATCAACTATCTGATATGCTTCCCCATCCTTGAATAGTCCTAATGTTTGTCATTACATTTTGCCGCATGTGAAGAATCTATGAACAACTCCGTCAAGTCACATAAAGAAATGAAAAACGATGGGCATAGGACAGAAAAGGATGGCTATGGGAACAGTCCACTTGGATTGGAGACTCGTCAATTCACCTACATCGAACTTGAGAGAATAACCAACAACTTCCGACGAGTGCTTGGCAAGGGAGGGTTTGGTAATGTCTATGAAGGCTCACTAGAGGATGGTACACAAGTAGCGGTGAAGATTCGGTCAAAGTCCTCCAATCAAGGCGACAAGGAATTCCTCACGGAGGTAGAATTTACATAACTGCACTCCCGTTTCTCTGTGTTTCTTGCTTCGCTATATTTTACAAGTCTTGAAACTTCGCCATAATCATGCTGTCGGAACACGAACACTAGTAAAATTTCAAATTATAAAGAAAATATTTTACTATTGTTCCTCTAAAATTATTAATAAAGTAAGTTTCTAGGCATGCATTAGTATCAGGAAATTGTGAAAATAAATTTGTGAAGTATTTTTCGGGTCACTTGTGTAGGTTCAAATTTTAACCCTCATACATCACAAGAACCTTGTCTCCATGATTGGATACTGCAAGGATGGGGAGCACATGGCACTTGTGTACGAGTTCATGTCAGAGGGGACCCTAGAAGAGCACATTTCAGGTACACAAGTTGCTTGCTGGTATGTATGTATGTATGTATGTATGTATGTATGTATGTATGTATGTGTGTATATTAGGTTGATGTAGAGACTTCAGGTAATGAAAAAAATCTGTTTTCAAAAAAAAAGTATTCTTTGATTGCAAGGTGATCGGTGCATTTTAACTTGCTCTTTTCAAACCAACAATATTTAACTATTACTAATCTATATGGTGAACTGAATAAGTAGTCTGAAATTCACAATGTCGGATCATTCGCAGGAAAAGGCAACAATGCGGTATGCTTACCCTGGAGACAGAGACTCCGAATTGCAGTTGAATCCGCTCAAGGTATGTGCTTGAAAGCAGAGTTTTCACCTCTACCTTTTGTTGATAAGTGTTTATGTTTTTCAATCTTGACTGCTGGTGTGCAGGGCTGGAGTACCTACACAAGGGGTGCAATCCACCTTTGGTTCACAGGGATGTTAAGGCCACAAACATCCTGCTGAATGCCAAATTAGAGGCTAAGATTGCTGATTTCGGCCTATCCAAGGCTTTTCATCACAATGATGACACACATGTTTCCACAAACAGAATCGTTGGTACACCAGGATATGTGGATCCAGAGTATGTTCCCTCTCCCTCTGATTTGAAGTCTTTGTGTAGCATGCCATGATCTGCGTACGTATTAGGTAAACTTGAAATGTTTGTGCAGCTACCAGACAACATGGCGGGCCACGAGCAAGAGTGACGTGTACAGCTTTGGCATCGTGTTGCTTGTGCTTGTCACTGGGAAGCCACCCATCTTGCGTACCCCACATACCATCAGCATCATCGAGTGGGTGCAACAACGGCTAGCACAGGGAAACATCGAGGGTGTGGTGGATGTGCGGATCCATGGTGATCATGACATAAATAGTATGTGGAAAGCCGCTGTTATTGCGCTGAAGTGCACCACTGAGGCATTGGCAGAACGCCCCACCATGACCGATGTCGTTGCTCAACTTCAAGAGTGCCTCAATCTAGAGGAGGACTTGGCTGACGGTGGGTCTGACAGCGGCATCTACAACGGCATCAATAGCGATGACATAAACTGGACAGATGATGCTTACTCTACAAACAAGTCTACAAACTCAAGGCAGAGAGCTGCACTTGAGACAGAGCATAATTTTGGCAGGGTCCCAACAATGGACACCGGGCCTGCCGTGCGATGAGAGGTGTCTACCATGAGCCATATAATTATATTTGACTTCTTATGAGGAATATATATGAGCATGATAATGTTATTAGATTAAGTTTTTCTAGTTTAAATTTTCTCACCTCCACCCAACTACCATAATTTCTTATAAGTTGAAAGAATTGTGATATTTAGCTTCCCGCCTACCGTACCTCGACGGTTTATCTGCGGCAAGTTGCACATGCCTTCGGTTTTACTTCCCTACTTGTTGTTCTAACTTGTAACCTTGATTAACGTTTTCATTATAGAATAACCATTTTTTACTTGGGGAGGGGGGGGGGGTGCACCGGTAGGGGGAATATATCCAGTGATCCTTGCTGCGGAGAGACCAACTTTTTAAATTTAATCCAAGTGCTAGAAAAACAATATATTTTGTTCAGTAAAAACATTTACCATGGGAGGCTGGGAACCATCGTAACCGCGTGGCAATCGATATGTTTGCCCGATAACTAAATCCTTGACCCTGGCTCATTGGCTTGTTATCATCTTTGCCTTCCCGTCTCGTCGTGCCGCAACAACTTCTTGTTTACCTAGTCATCTCCCTCGTTGTCTCAAGGCATTTGGTGAGCTCCCTCTAGCGTTATTTTCCGGGATGCTCCAAGCCGAGCAATGGCCTAATATTCTACCTACTAATATATCTAGTAACATATCATCAGATGCCTTCATTCGGTGACTGTGTGTGATTGATTTTGACTGTTTGTTGCCCTTGTCAAAACGGTCTTGAGATCTTTGGTCCTTCAAACTCCATAAGGCGGCCATCCTTGTTGTGTGGTGGCACTGGGTCATGAGAAGGGGCATAGTAGAAAAGAAAATAGCTTTAATCCATGAATAGATCAACCTCTAGCTTGAAGGTACATCATCACATTGGTACGGAACAATGGATCATGTATGACTCAAAACAATACCACTAGAATCTGCGGCGATCAGGGGGTTTCAATGCAAAATATAATGAAAATCTTATAGAGCAGATCAGTCGGTGGCTCCATCGCTCCTATCACGACGACACGGGGTCTCCATCTGTGACGACACTTAATCTAAGACTACACGCTGCACATGGATTGGGACGGGAGCTTATCCCTCACCGACAAACGGCCTCATCCTCCCCCTCCCCATGTTGCCATTATAGCGCCCGAGATTCCCCTCCTCTCCTCATGTGATGTGTCGATGCCTAGTTGTCTGACATCCTCCCCCTCTCCTTACGCGCTGGCACCACACGGTACATTTTCTTCTTCTCTTCCATTGACGAGGCCTCGTGCAACCTCTACCTCCTCTCCTCCATGATGGTAACTAGTCCTCCTTCGTCCTCGCCCCTCCCATGAGCGATGGACGATTACGTAGCCTTTTCCTCGTCCTAAATACAAGATCTACTTGGGGAGGAGGTGTTGGTCCTCCCGTATTGCGCCGTGCCATCTCGTTGGAAGTATGCGCGCGCGTGCGTGCGTGTGTGTGTGTGTGTGTCTGTGTGTGAAAGACAGAGCACGCCACCAGTGTCTCAACCAGATAAGGTTAGATCATAAGATGAGACGGGCTTATATAATGCCTAGGCGCAGGTACATGAGCAAATTGAAACGTGCGCGATGTCTGACTCACATTGCACAGACAACAGAAAACGCACGGGGCAAACCGGAACAACGGTGTGCAATGTGCTAAACAGGCCATTTTGGCTTTGCACTTTGCGGATGGGCTGGCTAGCGCAAATGAGAGCACTTAATGTATCACACATTGAGCCCTAACTGTGAGGATGAGAGGAGGGGGTGTGTTTACAAGCCTAAGCGGACCCCTTAACCGTCTAAAGCTTCAATGGTGGCCTCCTTGCATGGAATGTTTGATGCACGATTGACGAGGCACTCACAAGACGTCGTTTGTGAGCTATGTGGCGTGTGTGTTTCCGTGGTGGTGATAGTGGACTAGTTTTTTTTTAGAAAAGGAGTGATAGTGGTCTAGTGGATTTACTCTATGCTCTCTTATAGGCCACTCCTCGTCGTCCCCACGATAGCAAAATATTGTTATGAACCAAAAACGACCATCTAACCAAGCTGTCATGCCAAACTTGAATGAAAGCTAAAGTGAGGAGTTGTGGGCGCACGACTAACGGACTACGGCCGTACTATTGGTACCGTGCGACCGTTGAGAAACTAACTCCTCACAAGGTCAACCGCAAGCCAGCTCTTTGCCCGTTCTGAAATGGGTATATATTGAGTGCTTAGTAGGGCGTATATTTTGTCCTAGTTACTAGCGGTTTGGTGCTTGCGGCCTGTACGGGTGAAGTGCAATGGGGCGATCAAGCCTGGAGGAACTCTCTGCCCGGCCATGGTTGACGCTCCTGCTCGGCCTTGCAGCCGCAGCCGGCATGCTTCAAGTTCGCGGCCAGCGCGCCCCTAGCGTCGACGGTGAGTTTATGATTATTATGAACATCGTAGCTAGGATGTGTTGCACCATATATGTGTTATTATTTGCTTGGACAAATCCATAAATCCAGATCCATCGGCATTGAGCAATGCAGGTTTCATAAGCATCGACTGTGGCCTGGACGAGAAGACCAGCTACGTGAACGTCATCCAGATACCGTACACTTCGGACGCCGGCTTCACAGACGCCGGCTCCAACCACAACACCTCCGCCAAGTACTGGACCACGCGCATGTCCCAAACCCACCGCAACGTCCGCAGCTTCCCCGACACGGTCCGCAGCTGCTACACCCTGCCGTCCCTCGTTCCGGGGTCCAAATACCTGGTCCGTGCCACGTTCAGGTACGGCGACTACGACGGACTCGACAACCTCCCTGTCTTCGACCTCTACCTCGGCGTCAACTTCTGGCAGACCGTGAACGTCACTGAAGTCAACATGGCGGTGATCGCCGAGGTGATCGCCGTGATCCCGGACGACTCGGTGCAGGTTTGCCTGGTGAATGTCGGCTCCGGGACGCCGTTTATCTCGGCGCTGGTGCTGAGGCCTCTCGAGAACTCGCTGTATCCGCCAGCGAACGCGACCCAGGGGCTAGTCCTGATCGACAGATACAGCTTCGGCGACACGGGAAAAGTACCTATTAGGTGACTTTGCAGTGCTGCGTACATTGAATGCTTTTCTGTGAAATTCTGAAACATGCACTGTTTTTTAGTTGAAAAAACGTGTACATTTGTCTTAACATGTTGTGCCTGTGACCACCTGACCAGTTACCCGGACGATCCATACGACCGGAATTGGCTGCCATTTAGCTATCCAGAGGAGTGGTCCGACATCTCAACAGCGGAGAAGGTAAAGGAGAGCATCGGCAATCTCATCCTCCACGCGCCGTCAGTCGTGATGCAAACTGCCATCACATCGCGCAAAGACTCCGATTCAAAGACCATCCAGTTGGCATGGGACATCAAGCCGAACCACGTCTACCCAGTGCCCGGGTACCACTCTATACCCTGACCAGTAGAGATCTCAAATCTGATCAACCATCTAGAGTAGTAGTACATTCTTCAGTACGACCTAATCAATAAGCAACCAAATGTTTTTATGCTGTGATTCTCCTAAATCTATGTCGCCTTGGTTTTTCTTATACCAAAGTCGATTTATCAAACCGAGTGTAAACTTACCCGATGAGTATTATCCCGGCAACAAAAAAAGAAGTTGATGCGATGTGAGCCGTCCGATTGGATCCGCCTTGTCCTTGATATTCACATGATGCGAGGCTTTGCATCATACTTGGTCATAAGAAAACCTCAATCAACTGTTATTACAAGCATATTTGTCTTAGCAGTTTAATTAATATATGAGTACATGTTAAAGGTGCATTGCTATCTTGTATGCCGCGGAGCTGGAGATCCTGGCCAGTGATGATGTTCGGGAGTATGATCTCATTATCAACGACAAGAGGACCAAAGTCCCGTACAGGCCCAAATACCTCATCGCTGCCGCCCTATACAACAACGAACCCCACCACGGTTTTAGCCAGTACAGCTTCACTGTCATCGCCACAGAGAACTCCACACTACCGCCGATGATCAATGCCTTCGAGTTTTTCTCTGTCATCTCGACTGCCAACGTTGGAACAGACAGTCAGGATGGTAAATATTCAGAAATTTACATTCAGACGTAGGAATTGGGATCATTGTCTATTGATTAGTAGCCTTTTCACGATAGAGATATACATGCTTACGTTATCTGATAATTGTGCTTCTTTGTCTTCGGTGTTACCGCGGGGAAAAAAGTTTCTGCCATCAACAAAATCAAGGTTAAATACCAGGTGAAGAAGAATTGGATGGGTGACCCATGTGCTCCGAAGAATTTTTCATGGAACGGGTTGACCTGCAGCTATCCTACCTCTGGGCGTCCAAGAATCACAAGCATGTAAGTTCAAATTTAATTTACTATCACGCATGACAGATTTATCCAAAAGAATGAGAAAAGACAATCGTGTTGTTTCAACTGAAACATTTTGTGTTCTAACAGAAATATGTCAAATGGCGGTTTGAGTGGCGATATATCTTCTTTTTTTGCTGATATCAAAGACCTCCAGTATTTGTAAGTAGACCTTCTAAATCCATTTTCCATGTGAATATTACAGTACAAGGGAAGCAGTTCAAATATTTTGTATGTTTTGTCACTTATTTCAGGGATTTGTCATACAATAACTTAACAGGATCAATTCCTAACGCCCTTTCACAACTACCCTCTCTCGTCGTGCTGTAAGAGTTCTGAATTATAGTATCTCTTCGATGACTAACATTTATGCACATTATTGTTTGACGCAACGCTATATGTCACCTTAGAGATTTGACGGGCAACCAGCTTAATGGATCAATTCCAGCCGGGCTACTCAAGAGAACTCAAGATGGCTCCCTAGCTGTTAGGTCAGTCAATTGTATTTATAAATCGAATGATAACTGGTTTTCTCACCATTCCTTTGACATTTGCCATCTCTGTTATTTTGTCTTATTTATAGATATGGAAACAATCCAAACCTTTGTAGCGACAATGGTTCTTGCCAGACAAAGAAGAACAACTATATGCTTGCCGTCTATATTGGTGTTCCCATATTTGTAGTTCTTGTGATAGGAGCCCTTGTAGTACTACTGATGTTCAGAGTGAGAAAGAAGAAAGGTGACACTCCGCATAAACCATGCCCATTGATAATTTCACATATCTGCACCTCCGCGAGGAGTAGTTTACTTTAAAGAGTGCAAGGTAATACTAATTTCATTCTTGAATTTTCAAGGATTGGCAAGGGGAAGCCATGGACATGGACGCCAACAAATGGAGAACCACCAGTTCACGTACAAACAGCTGAAGGTCATAACAGACAACTTCAAGGTAGTGCTTGGCCAAGGTGGGTTTGGAACTGTTTATGACGGCTTCTTGCATGATGGAACACACGTGGCAGTCAAGTTGTTGTCTCAGTCCTCCAATCAGGGTATCGAAGAGTTCATGACAGAGGTAATGTCTGGTCCAATATAAATAGAGAATGGTAAATATTTAGATAATATTTGGAACTATTTACATATCTTCTCCTCGGTCAGGCTCAAACACTAACAAAGATTCATCACAAGAATCTTGTTTCCTTGATTGGTTACTGTAAAGAGGAAAAGTATTTGGCACTTGTCTATGAGCATATGTCTGAAGGAAACCTCGAAGATAAACTTAGAGGTGTGTTTGTCCATCTTTAAGAAGAGCATTAGAAATATCTATGCGGAATTCCACAATACTGACGACAGACATACTTTTGTAGGGAAAAACTGCATGGATGTATCCTTAACATGGAGACAAAGGCTCCGCATTGCACTGGAATCCGCACAAGGTATAGTCATTCTAATTTGGAAGTTGGGTCTTCTTACTGCTACTAGTATCTATGTTTCGCAAGAACCTAAAAAAATTGATGGGCGGTTACTATTTGTTACTATGATGTGCATTCAGGACTCGAGTATCTACACAAGGCATGCAGCCCTCCCTTTGTGCATCGTGATGTGAAGACATCAAACATCCTACTAAATGCAAATCTTGAGGCCAAAGTTGCCGACTTTGGCTTGATGAAGGCTTTCAATCATGACAATGATACACATATATCCACGGTCCGGGTGATTGGCACAAGAGGCTACCTAGCACCTGAGTAAAAACCCTAGCTTATTACCATATTTTTGTTTCCTGCATGACAAGTGTAATGAAAATGCATCTCATGGATGTTGTACACATGTATTCAGGTATGCAACAGCTCTACAACTGAATGAAAAGAGCGACGTGTATAGCTTCGGCATTGTGCTACTGGAGGTGATCACAGGACACCCAGCCATCCAACAATCTGAAGAGGTCGTCCATATTGTTCAGTGGGCACGACTACGCCTTACGGGAGGCAACATCGAGGAAGTGGTGGACACACGCATGCAAGCTGATTACAATATCAACGGTGTGTGGAAGGCCGTGGATCTCGCACTGAATTGTGCCGAGCATGCTCCGGGGCAGCGTCCTACGATGACTGATGTGGTGGCCCAGTTACAACATTGCCTTGAGCTAGAGGGTGAAGACCATACCAACGATAATAATGCTAATAGTGGCTTCTACATGAAGGACGAGAACGGGGACCGTGGTTTGCTTATGTGAGTCAAAGCACCACTTTATTTGAGATGATCACCGTTAACTTCCGAGTGTGCCAACCATGGTCATCGGTCCTGCTCTCCTGGAGCATGATAGACCCTCCATGTACTATTCGTTTGTAACAGAGATTTTTGGCATTGCAACAGACATCTTGTCCATTTTAACATAGAGTTCACCATTTTTTTAGACACTATTTCTTTAGACGTAGTATAGTTCTCGCCTCTGCCATTAATAAGAAAAACCAGTTCAAGAATGCTTTTAAGTTGTCATTTAAAAAAACAGAAACTTTGCGCTCACGAGATTAGCTGTCATTTTTTTTACAGAAGAGTGTTTTTAAGTTGATTCTTTTTGCAGAAGATTAATAGACAAATTCCTCACGTCCGACAATTTATTTCAAAAAATTTAGAGTTACAAAAGTATTCGAGAGTTACAGATTACTATAGACTGTTCTGTTTTTGACAGATTCCGTTTTCCATGTGTTGTTTCTTATTTTGATGAATCTATGAGTAGTATCGGAGGGTATGAACCATGGAGAAGTTGGAATACAGTATATATTACACCAATATAAATAAATAATGAGTTCACAACAGTACCAAAAGTGGTGATTTATTTTCTTATATGAACGGAGCTTATGAGATTTTTTGTTGAGTTTTGTGTTGTGAAGTTTTCAAGTTTTGGGTAAAGATTCGATGGACTATGGAATAAGGAGTGGCAAGAGCCTAAGCTTGGGGATGCCCAAGGCACCCCAAGGTAATATTCAAGGACAACCAAGAGCCTAAGCTTGGGGATGCCCCGGATGGCATCCCCTCTTTCGTCTTCGTTCATCGGTAACTTTACTTGGAGCTATATTTTTATTCACCACATGATATGCGTTTTGCTTGGAGCGTCATTTTGTTTTATTTTGTTTTCTTTGCTGTTTGAATAATATCCCATGATCTGAAATTCTTAAATATTAGAGAGTCTTCACATAGTTGCATAATTATTCGGCTACTCACTGATCTTCAAGTATATCTTTCAGAGTAGTTTGTCATTTGCTCTAGTTCTTTACTTATATCTATTTAGAGCACGGCGGTGGTTCTATTTTGAAGAAATTGTTGAGTGATAACCCACAAGTATAGGGGATCGCAACAATTTTTGAGGGTAGAGTATTCAACCCAAATTTATTGATTCGACACAAGGGGAGCCAAAGAATATTCTCAAGTATTAGCAGTTGAGTTGTCAATTCAACCACACCTGGATAACTTAGTATCTACAGCAAAGTATTTAGTAGCAAAATAGTATGATAGTAATGGTAACAGTGGCAAAAGTAATGATAGCAGTTTTGTAGTAATTGTAACAGTAGCAACAGAAAAGTAAATAAGTAAAGCACAATATGTGAAAAGCTCGTAAGCATTGGATCAGCGATGGATAATTATGTCGGATGCGATTCCTCATGTAATAGTTATAACCTAGGGTGACACAGAACTAGCTCCAGTTCATCAATGTAATGTAGGCATGTATTCTGAATATAGTCATACGTGCTTTATGGAAAGAACTTGCATGACATCTTTTGTCCTACCCTCCCGTGGCAGTGGGGTCCTAGTGGAAACTAAGGGATATTAAGGCCTCCTTTTAATAGAGTACCGGACCAAAGCATTAACACATAGTGAATACATGAACTCCTCAAACTACGGTCATCACCGAGAAATATCCCGATTATTGTCACTTCGTGGTTGTCGGATCATAACACACAACAGGTGACTATAGACTTGAAAGATAGGATCAAGAACACACATATATTCATGAAAACATAATAGGTTCAGATCTGAAATCATGGCACTCAGGCCCTAGTGACAAGCATTAAGCATAGCAAAATCATTACAACATCAATCTCAGAACATAGTGGATACTAGGGATCAAACTCTAACAAAACTAACTTGATTACATGGTAAATCTCATCCAACCCATCATCGTCCCGCAAGCCAACGATGGAATTACTAACGCACGGCGGTGAGCATCAGGAAATTGGTGATGGAGCATGGTTGACGATGACGACGGCGACGAATCCCCCTCTCCGGAGCCCCGGACAGACTCCAGATCAGCCCTCCCGAGAGAGATTAGGGCTTGGCGGTGGTTCCGTATCGTAAAACAAGATGAAACTTTCTCTCTGATTTTTTTCTCCGCGAAACGGAATATATGGAGTTGGAGTTGAGGTCGGTGGACCTCCAGGGGGCCCACGATGTTGGGGAACGTTGCAGAAAATTAAAATTTTTCCTACGGCTTCACCAAGATCCATCTATGAGTTCATCTAAGCAACGAGTAACGGGAGAGAGATAGCATCTACATATCACTTGTAGATCGCGTGCGAAAGCTTGCAAGGTGATGATGGAGTCGTACTCGAACGTGATTCAGATCACCGATGCCAAGTGCTGAACGGACAGCACCTCCGCGTTCAACACACGACGGGACGAGCGACGTCTCCTCCTTCTTGATCCAGCAAGGGGAAGGAGAGGTTGAGGAAGACAGCTCCACCGCAGCAAGACGACGGCGTGGTGATGGTGGAGAAGCAAGATACTCGGCTGGGGCTTCGCCGAGCTCTTACGGAGGAGGAGATGTGTTGGGGAGGGAGGGCTGCGCCTTGGGAGTTGGTACTGCAGCCCCCTCCTCCCCCCTTATATAGGCCCCACAGGTGGCGGCCTGGAGATCCAATCTCCTGGGGGGCGGCCAAGGGGTGGAGTGCCCCCAAGCCGGTGGGCGCCCCCCCCTAGGGTTTCAACCCTAGGCGCGGGGTGGGCCTAGGGGCGCACCAGCCCCTGTGGGCTGGTTCCTTCCCCTTTGGCCCATGGGGCCCTCCGGATAGGTGGCCCCACCGGTGGACCCCGGGACCCTTCCGTGGTCCGTGATTTTACCGAAACCCCAAACTTTCCCGATGGCGAAACACCACTTCCTATATATTATTCTTTACCTCCGGACCCTTCCGAACTCCTCGTGACGTCCGGGATCTCATCCGGACTCGAACAACATTCGGTGGTCACATACTTGACTTCCTACTAACCCTAGCGTCACCGAACCTTAAGTGTGTAGACCCTACGGGTTCGGAGACACACAGACATGACCGAGACGACTCTTGGGCAATAACCAACAGCGGGTCGGATATCCATGTTGGCTCCTACATGCTCCTCGATGATTTCATCGGTTGAACCACGATGTCGAGGATTCGATCAAACCCTGTATGCAATTCCCTTTGTCAATCGGTACGTTACTTGCCCGAGACTCGATCGTCGGTATCCCAATACCTTGTTCAGTCTCGTTACCTGGCAAGTCACTTTACTCATACCGCAATGCATGATCCCGTGGCCAACACCTTGGTCACATTGAGCTCATTATGATGATGCATTACCGAGTGGGCCCAGAGATACCTCTCCGTCATACGGAGTGACAAATCCGATCTCGATCCGTGTCAACCCAATGATACTTTCGGAGATACCGTAATGCACCTTTATAGTCACCCGCCACGTTGTGACGTTTGATACACCCAAGGCACTCCTACGGTAACCGCGAGTTACACGATCTCATGGTCGAAGGAAGAGATACTTGACATTGGCAAAGCTTCTAGCAAACAAACTATACGATCTTTTATGCTATGCTTATGATTGGGTCTTGTCCATCACATCATTCTCCTAATGATGTGATCCCGTTATCAACGACATCTAATGTCCATAGTCAGGAAACCATGACTATCTATTGATCACAACGAGCTAGTCAACTAGAGGCTCACTAGGGACTCATTGGGTCTAAGTGTTCACACGTGTATTACGATTTCCGGATAATACAGTTATAGCATGAACAAATGACAATTATCATGAACATTGAAATATAATAATCCTTTTATTATTGCCTCTAGGGCATATTTCCAACAGTCTCCCACTTGCACTAGAGTCACCAATCTAGTTACATTGTGATGAATCGAACACCCATAGAGTTCTGGTGTTGATCATGTTTTGCACGCGAGAGAGGTTTAGTCAGCGGATCTGCGACATTCAGATCCGTGTGCACTTTGCAAATCTCTATGTCTCCATCTTGAACATTTTCACGGATGGAGTTGAAACGACGCTTGATGTGCCTGGTCTTCTTGTGAAACCTGGGCTCCTTGGCAAGGGCAATAGCTCCAGTGTTGTCACAGAAGAGTTTGATCGGCCCCGACGCATTGGGTATGACTCCTAGGTCGGTGATGAACTCCTTCACCCAAATCGCTTCATGCGCTGCCTCCGAGGCTGCCATGTACTCCGCTTCACACGTAGATCCCGCCACGACGCTCGCTTGCAGCTGCACCAGCTTCTCGCTCCACCATTCAACATATACACGTATCCGGTTTGTGACTTAGAGTCATCCAGATCTGAGTCGAAGCTAAGCGTCGGCGTAACCCTTCTGACGAGCTCTTCGTCTCCTCCATAAACGAAACATGTCCTTTGTCCTTTTCGGTACTTCAGGATATTCTTGACCGCTGTCCGGTGTTCCTTGCGGGATTACTTTGGTATCTTGCAACCAAACTTACGGTAAGGTTTACATCGGTCAGTACACAGCATGGCATACATAATAGATCCTATGGCTGATGCATAGGGATGACACTCATCTCTTCTTTATCTTTTGCCGTGGTCGGTGGTCGAGCTGAGCTCAATCTCACACCTTGTAACATAGGCAAGAACCCTTTCTTGGACTGATCCATTTTGAACCTCTTCAAAATCTTATCAAGGTATGTGCTTTGTGAAAGACCTATGAGGTGTCTCGATCTATCCCTATAGATCTTGATGCCTAATATATAAGCAGCTTCTCCAAGGTCCTTCATTGAAAAACACTTGTTCAAGTAGGCCTTAATGCTGTCCGAAGTTTTGTATCATTTCCCATCAAGAGTATGTCATCTACATATAATAGGAGAAATGCTACTGAGCTCCCACTCACTTTCTTGTAACCGCAGCTTCTCCATAAGTCTGCATAAACCCAAACGCTTTGATCATCTCATCAAAGCGAATGTTCCAACTCCGAGATGCTTGCACCAGTCCATAAATGGATCATTGGAGCTTGCATACTTTGTTAGCGTTCGAGGATCGACAAAACCTTCGGCTGCATCATATACAGCTCTTCCTTAAGATGTCCATTAAGGAATGCCGTTTTGGCGTCCATCGCCATATCTCATAATCATAGTATGCGGCAATTGCTAACATGATTGAGACGGACTTAAGCTTCGCCACGGAGAGAATGTCTCGTCAGTAGTCAATCCCTTGAACTTGTCGATAACCCTTAGCGACAAGTCGAGCTTTATAGATGGTAACATTACCATCGCGTCCGTCTTCTTCTTAAAAATCCATTTATTTTCTATCGCTCGCCGATCATCGGGCAAGTCTGTCAAAGTCCATACTTTGTTTTCATACATGGATTCTATCTCGGATTTCATGGCCTCAAGCCATTTGTTGGAATCCGGCCCGCCATTGCTTCTTCATAGTTCGAAGGTTCATTGTTGTCTAGCAACATGATTTCCATGACAGGTTGCCGTACCACTGCAGTGCGGAACGTGTCCTCGTGGACCTTGAAGTTCGAGAGTAACTTGATCCGAAGTACCTTGATCATCATCAACGTTTTCCTCTTGATTGGTGTGGGCATCACAGGAACGGTTTCCTGCGCTGCACCACTTTCCCGTTCGAGAGGTAGTACTTCATCGAGTTCTACTTTCCTCCCACTTACTTCTTTCGAGAGAAACTCTTTCTCTAGAAAGCATCCATTCTTGGCAACAAAGATCTTGCCTTCGGATCTTAAGTAGAAGGTATACCCGACAGTTTCCTTAGGGTATCCTATGAATACGCATTTTTCCGAATTGGGTTCGAGCTTTTCAGGTTGAAGTTTCTTGACATAAGCATCGCATCCCCAAACTTTTAGAAACGACAGCTTAGGTTTCTTCCCAAACCATAATTCATACGGTGTCGTCTCAACGGATTTAGACGGTGCCCTATTTAAAGTGAATGTAGCTGTCTCTAGAGCGTATCCCCAAAATGATAGCGGTAAATCGGTAAGAGACATCATAGACCGCACCATATCCAATAGAGTGCGACACGACGTTCGGACACACCGTTTATTTGAGGTGTTCCAGGCGGCGTGAGTTGTGAAACGATTCCACATTTCCTTAAGTGTGTGCCAAATTCGTGACTTAAATATTCTCCTCCACGATCTGATTGTAGGAACTTTATCTTTCGGTCACGTTGATTCTCCACCTCACTCTGAAATTCCTTGAACTTTTCAAAGGTCTCAGACTTGTGTTTCATTAAGTAGACATACCCATATCTACTTAAGTCATCAGTGAGAGTGAGAACATAACGATATCCTCCACGAGCCTCAACGCTCATTGGACCGCACACATCAGTATGTATGATTTCCAACAAGTTGGTTGCTCGCTCCATTGTTCGGAGAACGGAGTCTTGGTCATTTTGCCTAAGAGGCATGGTTCGCATGTGTCAAACGATTCATAATCAAGAGACTCCAAAAGTCCATCAGCATGGAGCTTCTTCATGCGCTTGACACCAATGTGACCAAGGCGGCGAGTGCCACAAGTATGTGGGACTATCGTTATCAACTTTACATCTTTTCGCATCCACACTATGAACATGTGTAATATTACGCCGAGATTCATTAAGAATAAACCATTGACCATCGGAGCATGACCATAAAACATATCTCTCATATAAATCGAACAACCATTATTCTCAGACTTAAATGAGTAGCCATCTCGTATCAAACGAGATCCGGATACAATGTTCATGCTCAAACATGGCACTAAATAACAATTATTGAGGTTCAAAACTAATCCCGTAGGTAAATGTAGAGGCAGCGTGTCGACGGCGATCACATCGACCTCGGAACCATTCCCGACGCGATCGTCACCTCGCCCTTCGCCAGTCTCCGTTTATTCCGCAGCTCTGCTGTGAGTTACATATGTGAGCAACGGCACGGTATCAAATACCGGGAGTTACTACGAGTCTTGGTAAGGTACACATCAATTACATGTATATCAAATATACCTTTGGTGTTGCGGCCTTCTTATCCGCTAAGTATTTGGGGCAGTTCCGCAAAGGTGCCCTTCCCTTGCAATAAAAGCACTCAGTCTCGTGCTTGGGTCCATTCTTTGACTTCTTCCGGCAATCGGCTTACGGTAGCGGCAACATCCTTGCCGTCCTTCTTGAAGTTCTTCTTACCCTTGCCCTTCTTGAACTTAGTGGTCTTATTGACCATCAACACTTGATGTTCTTTCTTGATTTCAGCCTCTGCTGACTTCAGATTGAGAACACTTCAGAATGGTCTTTACCATCCCCGCATGTTGTAGTTCATCACAAAGCTCTTGTAGCTTGGTGGGAGCGATCGAGGATTCTGTCAATGACCGCCTCATCTGGGAGGTTAATGTTCAACTGGGTCATACGTGCGTGCAACCCGGACATCTTGAGGATGTGTTCATGTGTAACTGTTCTCCTCCATCTTACAATCTGTAGAACTTGTCGGAGACATCATATCTCTCGACCGGGCATGAGCTTGGAAAACTAGTTTCAGCTCTTGAACATCTCATATGCTCCGTGATGCTCAAAACGCTTTTGGAGCCCGGTTCTAAGCTGTAGAGCATGCCGCACCGAACGAGGGAGTAATCATCAGACGAGTTTGCCAAGCGTTCATAACGCCTTGGTTCTTCTGGGACGGAGCGGCACCTAGCGGTCCTTCTAGGACATATTGCTTCTGGCAGCTATGAGGATGATCCTCGGGTTCCGGACCCATCCGTATAGTTGCTGCCATCATCTTTCAGCTTGGTTTTCTAGGAAGCGTTGAAGTTCATGTTGACATTAGCGTTGGCCATTGATCTACAAGACATATTTGCAAAGGTTTTAGACTAAGTTCATGATAATAAGTTCTTAATCAAAATTATGAACTCCCACTTAGATTAGACATCCTCTAGTCATCTAAGTGTTACACGATCCGAGTCGACTAGCCCGTGTCCGATCATCACGTGAGACGGACTAGTCATCATCGGTGAACATCTTCATGTTGATCGTATCTTCCATACGACTCGTGTTCGACCTTTCGGTCTCCGTGTTCCGAGGCCATGTCCGCACATGCTAGGCTCGTCAAGTTAACCCTAAGTGTTTTCATTGTGTAAAACTGTCTTACACCCGTTGTATGTGAACGTAAGAATCCATCACACCCGATCATCACGTGGTGCTTAGAAGCGACGAACTGTAGCAACGGTGCACAGTTAGGGGAGAACACTTCTTGAAATTTTATAAGGGATCATCTTATTTACTACCGTCGTCCTAAGTAAACAAGATGCATAAACATAATAAACATTACATGCAATTATATAGTTGTGACATGAGATGGCCAATATCATCAAGCTCCATTGATCTCCATCTTCGGGGCTCCATGATCATCTTGTCACCGGCTTGACACCATGATCTCCATCATCATGATCTCCATCATCGTGTCTTCATGAAGTTGTCACGCCAACGACTACTTCTACTTCTATGACTAACGCGTTTAGTAATGAAGTAAAGTAGTTTACATGGCGTTCTTCAATGACACGCAGGTCATACAAAAAATAAAGACAACTCCTATGGCTCCTGCCGGTTGTCATACTCATCGACATGCAAGTCGTGAATCCTATTACAAGAACATGATCTCATACATCACAATTCATCATTCATCACAACTTCTGGCCATATCACATCACATTGTCAATCGCTGCAAAAACAAGTTAGACGTCCTCTAATTGTTGTTGCATCTTTTACGTGGCTGCGATTGGGTT
This sequence comes from Aegilops speltoides, assembly GCA_021437245.1. Taxonomy (NCBI): domain Eukaryota; kingdom Viridiplantae; phylum Streptophyta; class Magnoliopsida; order Poales; family Poaceae; genus Aegilops; species Aegilops speltoides. The sequence goes on along the minus strand of CM038141.1, from coordinate 413,918,496 downwards.
CTAGCAAGAATGTTTTCTTACCTACGAATCACCACAACGTGATTTTGTCAACTTCTATTTACCCTTCATAAGGGCCTTGTTCATCGAATCCGCTCCAACTAAAGTGGGAGAGACAGACACCCGCCAGCCACCTTATGCAACTAGTGCATGTCAGTCGGTGGAACCGGTCTCACGTAAGCGTACGTGTAAGGTTGGTCCGGGCCGCTTCATCCCACAATACCGTTGAGCAAGAAAAGACTAGTTAAATTAAAGGCAAGTAAGATGACAAGATCAACGCCCACAACAAATTGTGTTCTACTCGTGCATTAGAGAACTACGCATAGACCTAGCTCATGATGCCACTGTTGGGGAACGTTGCGAGAAAATTAAAATTTTTCCTACGGCTTCACCAAGATCCATCTATGAGTTCATCTAAGCAACGAGTAACGGAGAGAGATAGCATCTACATACCACTTGTAGATCGCGTGCGGAAGCTTGCAAGGTGATGATGGAGTCGCACTCGACGTGATTCAGATCACCGATGCCAAGTGCTGAACGGACAACACCTCGCGCTCAACACACGTCTTGGACGGCGGCGTCTCCTCCTTCTTGATCCAACAAGGGGAAGGAGAGGTTGAGGAAGACAGCTCCACCGGCAGCACGACGGCGTGGTGATGGTGGAGAAGCAAGATCTCGGCTGTGGCTTCGCCGAGCTCTTACGGAGGAGGAGATGTGTTGGGAGGGAGGGCTGCGCCTTGGGAGTTGGTACTGCAGCCCCCTCCTCCCCCTTTATATAGGCCTCAGGTGGCGGCCCCGAGATCCAATCTCCGGGGCGGGCCAAGGGGGTGGAGTGCCCCAAGCCGGTGGGCGCCCCACCCCTAGGGTTTCAACCCTAGGCGCGAGGTGGGCCTGGGGCGCACCAGCCCCTTGTGGGCTGGTTCCTTCCCCTTGGCCCATGGGGCCCTCCGTGATAGGTGGCCCCACCGGTGGACCCGGGACCCTTCCGTGGTCCGTGATTTTACCGAAACCCCAAACTTTCCCGATGGCGAAACACCACTTCCTATATATTATTCTTTACCTCCGGACCCTTCCGAACTCCTCGTGACGCCCAGGATCTCATCCGGACTCGAACAACATTCGTGGTCACATACTTGACTTCCTACTAACCCTAGCGTCACCGAACCTTAAGTGTGTAGACCCTACTGGTTCGGGAGACACGCAGACATGACCGAGACGACTCTCGAGCAATAACCAACAGCGGGGTCTGGATATCCATGTTGGCTCCCACATGCTCCTCGATGATTTCATCGGTTGAACCACGATGTCGAGGATTCGATCAAACCCTGTATGCAATTCCCTTTGTCAATCGATACGTTACTTGCCCGAGACTCGATCGTCGGTATCCCAATACCTTGTTCAGTCTCGTTACCTGGCAAGTCACTTTACTCGCACCGCAATGCATGATCCGTGTACAACACCTTGGTCACATTGAGCTCATTATGATGATGCATTACCGAGTGGGCCCAGAGATACCTCTCCGTCATACGGAGTGACAAATCGATCTCGATCCATGTCAACCCAACAGATACTTTCGGAGATACCGTAATGCACCTTTATAGTCACCCGATTCGTTGTGACGTTTGATACACCCAAGGCACTCCTACGGTAACCGGAGTTACACGATCTCATGGTCGAAGGAAGAGATACTTGACATTGGCAAAGCTTCTAGCAAACGAACTATACGATCTTTTATGCTATGCTTATGATTGTCTTGTCCATCACATCATTCTCCTAATGATGTGATCCCGTTATCAACGACATCTAATGTCCATAGTCAGGAAACCATGACTATCTATTGATCACAACGAGCTAGTCAACTAGAGGCTCACTAGGGACTCATTGGGTCTAAGTGTTCACACGTGTATTACGATTTCCGGATAATACAGTTATAGCATGAACAAATGACAATTATCATGAACATTGAAATATAATAATCCTTTTATTATTGCCTCTAGGGCATATTTCCAACACACGAGGCAGGGGGCGCGCCCCCCACCCTCGTGGACAGGGTGTGGGCCCCCTGGTCTTGATTCTTTCGCCAGTATTTTTATATTTTCCAAAAGTTATCTCCGTGGATTTTCAGGTCATTCTGAGAATTTTTGTTTTCTACACAATAAATAACACCATGGCAGTTCTGCTGAAAACAACATCAGTCCGGGTTAGTTTCATTCAAATCATGCAAGTTGGGCAAAAGTGTTTGGAAAAGTAGATACGTTGGAGACGTATCAACTCCCCCAAGCTTAAACCTTTGCTTGTCCTCAAGCAATTCAGTTGACAAACTGAAAGTGATAAAGAAAAAACTTTTACAAACTCTGTTTGCTCTTGTTGTTCTAAATATGTAAAGCCAACATTCAAGTTTTCAGCAAACATTATGAACTAACCATATTCACAATAACACTTAGGTCTCATATTTACTCATATCAATGGCATAATCAACTAGCGAGCAATAATAATAAAACTCGGATGACAACACTTTCTCAAAACAATCATAATATGATATAACAAGATGGTATCTCGCTAGCCCTTTCTGAGACCGCAAAACATAAATGCAGAGCACCTTTAAAGATCAAGGAGTGACTAAACATTGTAATTCATGGTAAAAGAGATCCAGTCAAGTCATACTCAATATAAAGTAATATTAATGCATGCAAATGACAGTGTGCTCTCCAGCGGGTGCTTTTTAATAAGAGGGTGATGACTCAACATAAAAGTAAATAGATAGGCCCTTCGCAGAGGGAAGCAGGGATTTGTAGAGGTGCCAGAGCTCGATTTTAAAATAGAGGTGAATAACATTTTGAGCGGTATACTTTCACTGTCAATGCAACAACTATGAGATCTCGATATCTTCCATGCTACATACATTATAGGCGGTTCCCAAACAGAATGGTAAAGTTTATACTCCCCCACCACCAACAAGCATCAATCCATGGCTTGCTCGAAACAACGAGTGCCTCCAACTAGCAACATCCCTGGGGGAGTTTTGTTTAATTATTTTGATTTGCTTTGATCTTTTTGATCATGGGACTGGGCATCCCGGTTACCAGCCATATTCTCGTGAATGAGGAGTGGAGTCCACTCCCCTTGAGAATAACCCACCTAGCATGGAAGATACAGACAACCCTAGTTGAAACATGAGCTTCTCGAGCATACAAAATAGAATTTCATTTGAAGGTTTGGAGTTCGGCACATACAAATTTACTTGAAACGGCAGGTAAATACCGCATGTAGGAAGGTATGGTGGACTCATGTGGAATAACTTTGGAGTTTATGGAGTTTGGATGCACAAGCAGTATTCCCGCTTAGTACATGTGAAGCCTAGCAAAAGACTGGGAAGTGACCAACTGAGAGAGCGACAACAATCATGAACATGCATTAAAATTAATCAACACTGAGTGCAAGCATGAGTAGGATATAATCCACCATGAACATAAATATCATGAAGGCTATGTTGATTTTGTTTTCAACTACATGCGTGAACATGTTCCAAGTCAAGTCACTCGAATCATTCAAAGGAGGATACCACCCTATCATAGCATATCACAACCATTTTAATAGCATGTTGGCACACAAGGTAAACCATTATAAGCTCCTAGCTAGTTAAGCATGGCATAAGCCACTATAATCTCTAATTGTCATTGCAGACATGTTTATTCATAATAGGCTGAATCAGGAACGATGAACTCATCATATTTACAAAAACAAGAGAGGTCGAGTTCATACCAGCTTCTCTCATCTCAATCAGTCCATCATATATCGTCATTATTGCCTTTCACTTGCACGACCGAACGATATGTATAATAATAATAGTGCACGTGCATTGGACTAAGCTGGAATCTGCAAGTATTCAATTCAAGGGAGAAGACAAGGTAATATGGGCTCTTGGTTAAATCAACAATCATGCATATAAGAGCCACTAAACATGTTTTAGTAAGGTCTTCTCCTCTCGACCCCCAAAGGAAAGAAAAGAAAAGAAAACTATTTACACGGGAAACTCCCAACAAACAAAAGAAGAACGAGAAATCCTTTTGGGTTTTCTTAATTACTACTACAAGCATGGAAATTAAACTAACTATTTTTTGGTTTTTCTTAAGGTTTATCAAACACACAAGAAGAAAGCTAGAAAAAGAAAATTAAACTAGCATGGATAATACAATGAAAGAGTATGAGCACGGACAACTAGAATAAGTGTGCGAACATGAATGTAATGTCGGTGAGAAATACGTACTCCCCCAAGCTTAGGCTTTTGGCCTAAGTTGGTCTATTGCCATGGAAAGCCTGGCTGACATCCGAAGTTATAACTAGGGTCGTACTGAGATGCAGCAGCCAATGCCTCCTGAGCTGCGGCATGTTGGCGAGCTGCCTCCGCTCTCCTCTCGTGTTCGGTTGCCTCCTCCCTAGTTACAACATATCTTCTTTGTTCCTAGTAATCAAAAAGGGAAGTAGCAGGGAGAGTAACATGGACAGCGCGGCGTCTGTCAAAGATTAGTGTATACTGGAGGAATTGTTCATTCGTCGCAAGAAAATGATGACTGACCATAGCTTCATAATCTAAATAAGCGGGAGGTAACTCCCTATCATCCTCACGTGGAGGTATACCAAGATATTTAGCAACACGCATTGCATAAATGCCTCCAAACAAATCTTCAGATATACCATCATTCTGCAACCTACGTGCAACAATTGCCCCCAAGTTGTAATCTTTATTACCTAATACAGCATTCTTAAGAACGCAAAGATTAGGAACACACATGTGACAAGCTTCATCTTTACCATTTTTATGCATCTACCAATAAAGAGCAAAATAATGTACAGCAGGAAAATGAATGGTCCCTATGGTAGCTTGTGCTATATCCCTGGATTCTCCCACAGTGATACTAGCTAGAAAGTCTTTATATTCAGATTTACGGGGTTCATTAACATTACCCCACTGAAAGAACATGCGGTGCCCCCATGTTTTGTTTTGGTAACTGATGACAATCTCTATGGACTAATGGTTGCCTTGGGTTATATTTGAAGGTTTTGTCCATAGGGTTTTCTTGGAGTCCATTTGTTGGTTTCAAGGAGAGTTTGTGATGACCTCGGTGCTATTAAGGAATTATCCAAAGATTGGTCATGTGAGTGTTGAGCTTATTGCAAGCATGTCTTGAAGAAGAAGATTGTGTGATCATTCATGTCTACCTTGAAGACATCATTCAAATGAAGAGAGTTGGAAAGATTCAACACACAAAGCGCACAAGATGTACCGAGGGATCATGTGATCCCATGGTATGGTAAGCATTGTCCATTACGCTTTGTGTGCTAACCCATGGTCTTTGTGAGAGTTCTTTGTGGGGTTAGGTCGTGATGTGCAAGTTCAAGTGAAGCATCACGAAGAGATCAAATGCTTGAAGCTTGCCGTCCATTGTGGTGACAATGGACTTGTGAAGATGTGCGGAAGAGTAGCTCACCCATAGTGGAGTATGGGGGGGGGGCAATCAACTAGTCTTCATCGAGTCAACGCAATCAAGAAAGGTGGTCCAACTTGAGGGAGTCAAGATCGTCATCATCTAGCTCAAGTGGACCATGTGCAAGGGAAAGGTTTGCCCTTGATAGGTTTTCTATTTTACCGGTCTCATGGTAGTTGTGGGAGACCGGGTTATAGGATCGATCGCCGTACTACAAGGGGGGCTCTCGATGAGTTGCTTGATCGTATCGTTCGTAGAGAGCTCAAACCATTGCATCCTTGCATCATCTTTATTAGTTCTTGTTTGGTTCTTCTCCTTGTGAGTTTTGGATCTTATGGTCATTTTTATGACAAGCTCGAGTTCATCGAAAACGGAGTTCACATGCATCTTCTATGATGTTTTCGATGTTGGAGGGTATGCCGGTTCTTCTCTGTTGGAGGTTTCACTCCTTTGTTTGCTAAGCATACCTCCCCTACCTCTTCTTACTATAACCAACAAGCTTGAGTTTGCTCAATTCGGAGCTCATTTGAAGAAGTTATGGCAGTTCTGGTTTTCCTTGGAGTATACTTTGTTTTCGTGGTAGTGGCATAAGGGTGGCGCCAGCGGTAGTACCGCGGTCCTCACCAGTAGTACCGCCGAAGCTCTCAAGCGGTAGTACCGCTCCGCAAGCGATAGTACCGCTCTCAGCGGTAGTACCGCTCCAAGAGCGGTAGTACCGCCTTGGGCTTCGGCAGTAGTACCATGATGGTTCCGGCTACTACGCCTCGATTCGAGAACGATGTTTTTCGTGTCGGGTTTTGCGGTACTAGGAGCAGTAGTAGTGGTGGTAGTACCGCTCCAAGCGGTAGTACCGCTCTTACTCCAGCTGTAGTACCGCTCTGGGCCAGACCTGTCTTCCTCGTCGTCAGCAGTAGTACCGCTGGGTGGGAGCGGTAGTACCGCTCTCAGCGGTAGTACCGCTCTCAGCGGTAGTACTGCCCTTCCCAAGCGGTAGTACCGCTCTGTGCGGGGATGTACAGTGGGGTAACAGTTGGATTGGTTCCCCCACTATATAAAGGTGTCTTCTTCCCCAATGAACCTCATCCTTCGAGCTCGTGTTCTTCCCCCATTGTTGACCTTCTTCGAGCTTGCTAACTCTCAATCCCTCCATGGATTCTTGCTAGTTTTTGAGGGAAAAGAGAGAGGAGATCTAGATCCACATTTCCACCAATCACTTTCTCCTTTTGTGAGGGGAACCCTTTGGATCTAGATCTTGGAGTTCTTCGTGTTCTTCGTTCGTTCTTCCTCTCATTTTCCTCCCTAGCATTAGTTGCTTTGGTGGGATTTGGGAGAGAAGGACTTGGGCACTCCGTGTGCCCTTGCCATTGCATTTGGTGCATCGGTTTGATTTCTCCATGGTGATACGTGGAAGTGAAGTTTGAGAAGCTTATTACTCTTGGGTGCTTGGTGCCCTTGAGCTTGTTCCTCTTGGGTGCTTGGGCGCCCTAGACGGTTGGTGGGTGTTCGGAGCTCAATCATTGTGGTGTAAAGCTCCGGGCAAGCTTCGGGGTCTCCAATTAGGTTGTGGAGATCGCCCCGAGCATTTTGACGGGTTCCGGTGACCGCCCCCAAGGGTTGCCAAAGTGTACGGGTTCGGTGACCGCCCCCAAGGGTTGCCATTTGTGCGGGTTCATGGACCGCCCTCAAGGGTCCCTTAGTGGAATCACGGCATCTTGCATTGTGCGAGGGCGTGAGGAGATTCTGGTGGCCCTAGTGGCTTCTTGGGAGCATTGTGCCTCCACACCGCTCCAAACGGAGATTAGCATCTGCAAGGGTGTGAACTTCGGGATACATCGTCGTCTCCGCGTGCCTCGGTTATCTCTTACCCGAGCCCTTTACTTATGCACTTTACTTTGTGATAGCCATATTGTTGTTTGTCATATATCTTGCTATCACATATTTGCTTATCTTGCTTAGCATAAGTTGTTGGTGCACATAGGTGAGCCTAGTTGTTTTAGGTTTTGTGCTTGACAAATTAACCGTTAGGTTTATTCCGCATTTGTTCAAGCCTAAACCGTAATTGTTTTAAAGCGGCTATTCACCCCCCCCTCTAGGCGACATCCTCGATCTTTCACCCACTGTGGGAGTTTGCAAGCTGTTGTAAAATCTTCTAGGTCCATTGTATATGATTGATCATAAATATCAAACAGGACATTCTGTGAATTACGCGAAGATGTAAATTTAAACCTTCTCACGAATGAATCAGTCAATTGGTAGTACTGAGGACACTTATCTTGCATGAAGTCCTCAAGATCGGCATTACGCACATACGCGTCAAATTCATCCTTGATGCCTGCATTGACCATAAATTCTTCTGGCGGCCATTCACAAGGTCGAACGTCAGCTTCCCTTGGTGGTTCATCCTCTTTCTCACACATAGCACACCTGGGTCCTCTCTTTGTTGAAGAACCACCCTGGTACATTTTCCTAGACATATTTCTTCCTCTGATTTTTTTTTGAATTTTTTAGTAACTTCAAAATAAAAGTGAATCAAATTAAACAAGACTGGTAGCAACTACTCCCACAAGTACCTAGAGCCTATAACATGCATTAGAATTACTTGGGACCTCCTAAATTTGACAGGCAAGCTCAAGAACAGGGGCACCTAGGCAGCAAAAATTTGCAATGAAAAAAGTATTAGAGCAAAAACTAAATGGACCATTGGAGGAATCACATACCAAGGAACAATCTTCCAAAGTAGTTTTGTGAATGAAGCTTTGAGCAAGGAGATGGAAAATCGCAGCAACATGAGCTAGAACTCGTGCTTGAGCTGGATGGTGATTTTTTTTGGAGGAAGATGGAGTGTGTGGGTGCAGGAATAAGTGGAGGGGGCCACCGTGGGCCCACGAGGCAGGGGGTGCGCCCAGTAAGAGTGGGCGCACCCTGGACCCTCGTGGACAGGTGCTTGCCTCCCTGCTGTGTTCTCAGTGCCTAAAATCCTCAAATATTCCATAAAAATCATACTAAATTTGCAGGGCTTTTGGAGAACTTTTATTTTTGGGATATTTTTTTATTGCATGGATAATTCAGAAAATAGACAGATAATACTATGCTTGCTTTATTTATTCTAAATAACAAAAAGTAAAAAGAGGGTACAGAAAGTTGTGTCTTCTAGTTTCATCCATCTCATGATCATCAAAAGGAATCCACTAACAAGGTTGATCAAGTCTTGTTAACAAACTCATTCCGAATAACATGGAACCGGAGAAATTTCGAATAACACTAGGTTACCTCAACGGGGATATGAACATCCCCTATAATAAGAACATCATACTTTTTCTTGACAGTTGGAAGAGGAAATTCAAAACCTCCAATAATGATAGTTGGAATTTTTCCAATAGAATTGATGCTATGAACTTGAGGTTGTTTCCTCGGAAAGTGTACCGTATGCTCATTACCATTAACATGAAAAGTGACATTGCCTTTGTTGCAATCAATAACAGCCCCTGCAGTATTCAAAAAGGGTCTACCAAGGATAATCGACATACTATCGTCCTCGGGAATATCAAGAATAACAAAGTCCGTTAAGATAGTGACATTTGCAACCACAACAGGCACATCCTCACAAATACCGATAGTTATAGCAGTTGATTTATCGGCCATTTGCAAAGATATTTCAGTAGGTGTCAACTTATTCAATTCAAGTCTACGATATAAAGAGAGAGGCATAACACTAACACCGGCTCCAAGATCGCATAAAGTAGTTTTAACATAGTTTCTTTTAATGGTGCATGGTATAGTTGGTACTCTTGGATCTCTAAGTTTCTTTGGTATTCCACCCTTAAAAGTGTAATTAGCAAGCATGGTGGAGATTTCAGCTTCCGGTATCTTTCTTTTATTTGTAATGATATCCTTCATATATTTAGCATAAGGATTTACTTTGAGCATATCAGTTAACCGCATACATAAGAAGATGGGTCTAATCATTTTAGCAAAGCGCTCAAAATCCTCATCATCCTTTGTCTTGGATGGTTTCAGAGGAAAAGGCATGGGTTTCTGAACCCATGGTTCTCTTTCTTTACCGTGCTTCCTAGCGACAAAATCTCTCTTATCATAACGTTGATTCTTTGATTGTGGGTTATCAAGATCAACAGCAGGTTCAATCTCTACTTCATTATTATTGCTAGGTTGAGAATCAACATGAACATTATTATTAACATTATCACTAGGTTCATGTTCATCACCTCATTGTGTTTCATCATCAGAAATAGAAATATCATTGGGATTCTCCGGTGTGTCTACAACAGGCTCACTAGAAGCATGCAAAGTCCTATCGTTTTTCTTTTTTTTTTCCATATAGAAGGACTAGGTGCATCTAAATTATTCCTCTGAGAATCCTGCTCGATTCTCTTAGGGTGGCCTTCAGGATACAAAGGTTCCTGAGTCATTCTACCAGTTCTAGTAGCCACTCTAACAGCAAAATCATGTTTATTATTTAATTCATCGAGCAAATCACTTTGAGCTTTAAGTACTTGTTCAGCTTGAGTGGTAACCATAGAAGCATATTTGCTAATGATTTAAGTTCATCTTTAACTCTAGCCATATAATCACTCAAGCGTCCTATCATGAAAGCATTGCTCTTTAATTCTCTACCAACACAAGCATTAAAACTTTCTTGTCTAGCCATAAAGTCATAAAATTCATCCAAACATTGGCTAGGAAATTTAGTAGATGGGATTTCAACTTTATCATGTCTATAGAGAGAATTTACCTTTACTACCTGTGTGGGGTTATCAAGACAATGTGTTTCTTCGACAGGCTGTATATTAAGACCATGTATTTCTTCAATAGGAGGTAAATTCTTAACATCTTCAGCTTTAATACCTTTTTCTTTCATAGATTTCTTTGCCTCTTGCATATCTTCAGGACTGAGAAATAGAACTCCCCTCTTCTTCGGAGTTGGTTTGGGAATAGGCTCAAGACCTGGCTCAGGAGTTGGCTCAATTGGCTCAGGAATTGGCTCAGGAAGAGTCCAATTCCTTTCATTAGTCAACTTATTATTCAATAACAATTCAGCTTGGTCGACTGTTCTTTCCCTGAAAACACAACCAGCACAACTATCCAAGTGGTCCTTGGAAGCATCGTTAGTCCATTATAAAAGATATCAAGTATTTCATTTTTCTTAAGAGGGTGATCAGGCAAAGCATTAAGTAATCGGAGAAGCCTCCCCCAACCTTGTGGGAGACTCTCTTCTTCGATTTGCACAAAATTATATATTTCCCTCAAGGCAGCTTCTTTCTTATGAGTAGGGAAATATTTAGCAGAGAAGTAATAAATCATATCCCGGGGACTACGCACACAACCAGGATCAAGAGAATTAAACCAAGTTTTAGCATCATCCTTTAATGAGAATGGAAATATCTTAAGAATATAATAGTAGCAAGATTTCTCATCATTAGTGAACAGGGTGGCTATATCAGTTAATTTAGTAAGATGTGCCACAACAGTTTCAGATTCATTGCCATAAAAAGGATCAGATTCAACCAAAGTAATTATCTCGGGATCAACAGAGAATTCATAATCCTTATCAGTAACAAAGATAGGTGAAGTAGCAAAAGCAGGGTCATATTTCATTTTAGCATTCAGAGATTGCTGCTTCCATTTAGCTAATAACTTCTTAAGATCATATCTATCATTGCGAGCAAGAATAGCTCTAGAAGCTTCTTCATCCATAACATAACCCTCAGGAACAACAGGCAATTCATACTTAGGGGGAGAACCTTAATCATCACTATCATCAATAATTTCATTCTCTGTAACCTTAGCAAGTTGTTCATTAAGATATTCACCTAATGGCACAGTAGTATCAAGCATAGAAGTAGTTTCATCATAAGTATCAAGCATAGCAGATGTGGCAACATCAATAACATACAACATATCAGAATTGAAAGCAGTAGCAGGTTTAGGTGTCGCAAGCTTACTCAAAACAGAAAGAGAATCTAGTGCAGAGCTAGATGGCAGTTCCTTACCTCCCCTCGTAGTTGAGGGAAAAATCTTAGTTCTTTTGTCTTTCAAGTTCCTCATAGTGATCAGCAGATATAAATCCCAAGTGATTCGGAAAATAGAGCTATGCTCCCCAGCAACGGCGCCAGAAAATAGTCTTGATAACCCACAAGTATAGGGGATCGCAACAGTTTTCGAGGGTAGAGTATTCAACCCAAATTTATTGATTCCACACAACGGGAGCCAAAGAATATTCTCAAGTATTAGCAGTTGAGTTGTCAATTCAACCACACCTGGATAACTTAGTATCTGCAGCAAAGTATTTAGTAGCAAAGTAGTATGATAGTAATGGTAACAGTGGCAAAAGTAATGATAACAGTCTTGTAGTAACTGTAACAGTACCAACGGAAAAGTAAATAAGCAAAACACAATATGTGAAAAGCTCGTTGGCATTGGATCAGTGATTGATAATTATATCGGATGCGATTCCTCATGTAATTATAACCTAGGGTGACACAGAACTAGCTCCAGTTCATCGGTGTAATGTAGGCATGTATTCCGAATATAGTCATACGTGCTTATGGAAAAGAACTTGCATGACATCTTTTGTCCTACCCTCCTGTGGCAGCGGGGTCCTAGTAGAAACTACGGGATATTAAGGCCTCCTTTTAATAAAGTACTGGACCAAAGCATTAACACATAGTGAATACATGAACTCCTCAAACTACGGTCATCACCGAGAAGTTTCCCGATTATTGTCACTTCGGGGTTGTTGGATCATAACACATAATAGGTGACTATAGACTTGCAAGATAGGATCAAGAACTCACATATATTCATGAAAACATTATAGGTTCAGATCTGATATCATGGCACTCGGGCCCTAGTGACAAGCATTAAGCACAGCAAAATCATAGCAACATCAATCTCAGAACATAGTGGATACTAGGGATCAAACCCTAACAAAACTAACTTGATTACATGGTAAATCTCATCCAACCCATCACCGTCCAGCTAGCCTACGATGGAGTTACTCACGCACGGCAGTGAGCATCATGAAATTGGTGATGGAGGATGGTTGATGATGACAACGGTGACGAATCCCCCTCTCCGGGGCCCCGAACGGACTCCAGATCAGCCCTCTCGAGAGAGATTAGGGCTTGGCGGCGGCTCCGTATCGTAAAACGCGATGAAACTTTCTCTCTGATTTTTTTCTCCGTGAAACGGAATATATGGAGTTGGAGTTGAGGTCGGTGGAGCTCTAGGGGGCCCACGAGGCAGGGGGCGCGCCCAGGGGGAGGGGGCGCACCCCCCACCCTCGTGGACAGGGTGTGGGCCCCCTGGTCTTGATTCTTTTGCCAGTATTTTTTATATTTTCCAAAAGTTATCTCCGTGGATTTTCAGGTCATTCCGAGAACTTTTGTTTTCTGCACAATAAATAACTCCATATAGCAGTTCTGCTGAAAACAATGTCAGTCCGGGTTAGTTTCATCTAGATCATGCAAGTTAGAGTCCAAAACAAGGGCAGAAGTGTTTGGAAAAGTAGATACGTTGGAGACGTATCATTGAGCTCCCATGCTTCACTTATATTATTTTTGAGTCTCCAAACAGCATGGTAATTAGCTTTGGTTATGAATTAGTCCTAATATGATAGGCATCCAAGAGGGATATAATGAAAACTTTCATATAAAGTGCGTTGAATACTATGAGAAGTTTGATTCTTTATGATTGTTTTGAGATATGAAGATGGTGATATTAGAGTCATGCTAGTGGAGTAGTTGTGAATTTGAGAGATGCTTGTGTTGAAGTTTGTGATTCCCGTAGCATTCACATATGGTGAACCGTTATGTGATGAAGTCGGAGCATGATTTATTTATTGATTGTCTTCCTTATGAGTGGCGGTCGGGGAAGAGCGATGGTCTTTTCCTACCAATCTATCCCCTTATGAGAATGCTCTTAGTACTTCGTTTTGATAATTAATAGACTTTTGCAATAAGTATGTGAGTTCTTTATGACTAATGTTGAGTCCATGGATTATATGCACTCTCACCCTTCCACCATTGCTAGCCTCTCAAGTACCGCGCAACTTTCGCCGGTACCATGCACCCACCATATACCCTCCTCAAAACAACCACCATACCTACCTATTATGGCATTTCCATAGCCATTCTGAGATATATTTCCATGCAACTTTCCACCGTTCTGTTTATTATGACACGCTTCATCATTGTCATATTGCTTTGCATAATCATGTAGTTGACATCGTATTTGTGGCAAAACCACCGTTCATAATTCTTTCATACATGTCACTCTTGATTCATTGCACATCCCTGTACACCGCCGTAGGCATTCATATAGAGTCATATTTTGTTCTAAGTATTGAGTTGTAAATCTTGAGTTGTAAGTAAATAAAAGTGTGATGATCTTCATTATTAGAGCATTTTCCCAGTGAGGAAAGGATGACGGAGACTATGATTCCCCCACAAGTCGGGGTGAGACTCCGGACGAAAAAAAAGAGGCAAAAAAAGAGAAGGCCCAGAAAAACAAAAAAAATAAAAAAGTTGAGAGAAAAAGAGAGAGGGGGCAATGCTACTATCCTTTTACCACACTTGTGCTTCAAAGTAGCACCATCATCTTCAAGCTAGAGAGTCTCCTATGTTGCCGCTTTCATATACTAGTGAGAATTTTTCATTATAGAACTTGGCTTGTATATTCCAATGATGGGCTTCCTCAAATAGCCCTAGGTCTTCGTGAGCAAGCGAGTTGGATGCACACCCACTTAGTTTCTTTTTGAGCTTTCATACACTTATAGCTCTAGTGCATCCGTTGCATGGCAATCCCTGCTCACTCACATTGATATCTATTGCTGGGCATCTCCATAGCCCGTTGATACTCCTAGTTGATGTGAGACTATCTTCTCCTTTTTGTCTTATCCACAACCACCATTCTATTCCACCTATAGTGCTATGTCCATGGCTCATGCTCATGTATTGCGTGAAGATTGAAAAAGTTTGAGAATATCAAAAGTATGAAACAATTGCTTGGCTTGTCATAGGGGTTGTGCATGATTTAAATATTTTGTGTGATGAAGATAGAGCATAGCCAGACTATATGATTTTGTAGTGATAACTTTATTTGGCCATGTTATTTTGAGAAGACATGATTGCTTTATTAGTATGCTTGAAGTATTATTGTTTTCATGTCAATATTAAACTTTTGTTTTGAATCTTATGGATCTGAATATTCTTGCCGCAGTAAAGAATATTGCATTGATAAATATGTTAGGTAGCATTCCACATCAAAAATTCTGTTTTTATCATTTACCTACTCGAGGACGGGCAGGAATTAAGCTTGGGGATGCTTGATACATCTCCAACGCATCTATAATTTTTGATGTATTCATGCCATGTTTATAATATTTCTACATGATTTTGGTATGATTTGATTAGAACTAACTCGGACTGACGTTTTTCACAGCACAACTACCGTGGTGTTGTTTTTGTGCAGAAATAAAAGTTCTCGGAATGCACTGAAAATCAACGGAGATTTTTTCTAGAAAATATAAAAAATATTGGAACTAAAAGTTATCGGAGAGGAGTCCCGTGGGGCCCACGAGGGTGGAGGGCGTGCCCCTGTGCCTCTTGGACATCCAGTGGGTCCTCCTGACTTGTTCTCGATGCCAAACCCTCCCATAAATACCCAAACCTCCAGAAAGAAACCGAGATCGGGAGTTCCGCCATCGCAAGCCTTTGTAGCCACCAAAAACCTCTCGGGAGCCCGTTTCGGCACCCTGCCGGAGGGGGAATCCATCACCAGTGGGCATCTTCATCATATCGGTGCTCTCCAAGACGAGGAGGGATTAGTTCACCATCGGGGCTGAGGGTATGTACCAGTAGCTATGTGTTTGATCTCTCTCTCTCTCTTGTGTTCTTCATATGGCACGATCTTGATGTATCGCGAGCTTTGTTATTATAGTTGGATCTTATGATGTATCTCCCCCTCTACTCTCTTGTAATGGATTAAGTTTCCCTTTGAAGTTATCTTATCGGATTGAGTCTTTAAGGATTTGAGAACACTTGATGTATGCCTTGCATGTGCTTATCTGTAGTGACAACGGGATATCACGTGATCTACTTGATGTATGTTTTGGCGATCAACTTGCGGGTTCAGTGACCTTGTGAACTTATTCATAGGGTTGGCACACGTTTTCGTCTTGACTCTCCGGTAGAAACTTTGGGGAACTCCTTGAAGTTCTTTGTGTTGGTTGAATAGATGAATCTGAGATTGTGTGATGCATATCGTATAATCATACCCACGGATACTTGAGGTGACATTGTAGTATCTAGGTGACATTAGGGTTTTTATTGATTTGTGTCTTAAGGTGTTATATTACTACGAACTCTAGGGCTAGCCCAATTGATTGATCGGAAAGAATAACTTTGAGGTGGTTTTGTACCCTACCATAATCTCTTTGTTTGTTCACCTCTATTAGTGACTTTGAAGTGACTCTTGGTTGCATGTTGAGGGATTGTTATATGATCAAATTATGTTATTATTGTTGAGAGAACTTGCACCAGTGAAAGTATGAACCCTAGGCCTTGTTTCGAAGCATTGCAATGCCGTTTATGCTCACTTTTATCATTAGTTATCTTGCTGTTTTTATAATTTCAGATTACAAAAACCTTTATCTACCATCCATATTGCACTTGTATCACCATCCCTTCGCCAAACTAGTGCACCTATACAATCTACCATTGTATTGGGTGTGTTGGGGACACAAGAGACACTTTGTTATTTGGTTGCAGGGTTGTTTGAGAGAGACCATCTTCATCCTATGCCCCCCACAGATTGATAAACCTTAGGTCATCCACTTGAGGGAAATTTGCTACTGTCCTATAAACCTTTGAACTTGGAGGCCCAACAACATCTACAAGAAGAAGGTTGTGTAGTAGACATCGGCGTCCACTTTCCTGCAGGCATGGCTTTGGGACTTCTTTGCTTTCTCATCCAGATATCTATCCATCTTCTTGGGCCATGGCTTGTTCAATTCAACTTGTGCATTGGCCACGGTAACCCTGTCTGCAAAGTATGACAGGGTCCGGTTCCAAGTTTCTTAAATTACGGCTGTGATAGGCAGGGCTATCACCCCTTTAAGAACACCATTGTACACCTCTGACATGTTGCTGGTCATTATTCCATACCGAGCCCCGGTGTCATGAGCCTGCGCCCACTTGTAGGCAATTCTCACCGATCCACTGGCTCAAATTTATGGGCATCCTACGAGCCCTCTGGTCTTCTCTCTACGGCAAGGTCGCGCGCTCAATCTCACCATTGATACCTGCCAAGATGGCATTCATTTTGGCTTCAGTTTTTTGCATGCACATCCTCATGAATAACTTGAACCAATCCTTATTCTTGAATTTGGAGTAAAAGTTTGCCGCCAAATGCCGCATGCACCACCTTCCCTCTAGATCCGGCCACCCCCGCTCTTTTGATGACTCCTTAATTATGTCGAGATCCCTTAATAATCCTATGTTGCGATCAGAGATGATGCAAACACCTAAACGCTCTTTCACGAAAACCATCTTCACGCAGCTCAGGAACCACAACCAGCTATCTTTGTTCTCGCTCTCGACCAGTGTGTATGCAATAGGAAGAAGCTGCTTATTTGCATCTACTGTAATCGCCACAAATAGTGTGCCCTTGTACTTTCTAGTGAGAAAGGTACCATCAACTGATAATACCGGGCAACAGTGCCTGAAGGCTTGTATAGTCTTGGCGAATGCCCAGAATAAGCGGTCCAGGATTAGCTCATCCGAGTTCTTTGGGTATGGATGTTCTCTCCGCCAAACTTGAGTCCCCCTATTAGCACTTGCTATCAAATGAAGCATTCTGGGGCATAAGAATAGGCCTCCTCATAGGTTCCATACAAGTTCTAGAATATCTTTTCCTTCACACGCCTAGCCTTGCTGTAGCTGACACGGAAGCCAATCTGATCTTCTGCATCTTTTTGCAAAGCCCTAACACTAATGTTGAGACTTGCCTGCACAATCGTTTCCATCGCATGTGCCACATATCTTGCTGTCACATTGCAGTGATTTGAAAGAGTCCCAGTTTACTCACAACTATGATGCACTATTTTTGTGATATGCCATGACTGACATACCCCAGGCTTCAGTCTAGCGAGAACCCTTCCGCGGCAACCTCTCGCGGTGTGGATGCATATGACCTTCAACTCTTTTTTATCAGACTGCTTCACTCTATGCTGGCGGTGGAGGGCGATTGCATAGCTATGAATTGCCTGGTAAGCAGACTTCTTGTCTAGGAAAACCTACCCAACCTCCAGGCTCCCCGCTTCTAGGCCAAAAACATAGTGAAATTCATTGGTGATGCTCATATCCTGTAAAAACCTAGTTTGCAGTGACGCCGCGACCGCCCTCTGGGGAGGAACATCTTCTTCTTCGCTTGACTCGGAAGACGTGAAAGAGTGATCGTCGTCATCTAGCGCCTCCGGCAATCCCTCCACGTGTCCGCTCATGTCAACGGCCGCAGACCAATATCCTGTCTCATACATCGGCTGGCCGCCCGTCGGTTCCGATGGGCCGATGCTGGGGGTCGATGTGATGGCCAACTCAACCTCACCACCCCTGCTACTGCATCCGGCAACATCAGTGACTGAAATGAACTCCACATACACCATCGGCTAACCAAACATTGAGTTATTGGGATTGCTTGCAAACCTCATGTACGACCCCGACGACTAATCACCTGTGACAGGCCGCAAACCCCAACTGGTAGCTGTCCCATCATTTCCTCTGTCAACGTCGAAGGCCTCCATTGTCATTTTTTTCCCTGCATCCCTAGGCCAAACACCGCTCGGATGCACCTTCTGGCTGATGCGTAATCCACGTTCATCATGTCTCTCACTACAACTGTAGTCGACCCGCACAAGGACACATCCACCACCAAAGGACCGTCGCGTAAGACGTCCCCATAGTACACAAACAAATTTTCCATAGTACCTAACCAACATCCATATTTACATTTCAAATAATTAGTAACCAAACATTTAGTAGTAGTATGATGACAACATTTAGTAGTAGTACGACTAAAATAATAATCGTATTTTTGTTACAAATATTTGGTTTGTTTTTATAATCATTTGCTTAGACTGTTTGCTTTTCTCTAACAACCCCAAAAATATCCTAAACTAGTTCTCTTAAGATGCAAAAACAGAGCTTTTGGAAAACATTTAATAGTACGATAATAACATTTTAACATGATATGAGTAAAACATTTAATATCTTCCGGATTTATAGAATTTTTTCATATCATACAATAATAATCATTTATTTACAAATATTAATATTCGCAGTGGCATGCATATTATTCACAACATTACACCAATATAAAATATATTAACAAAATTACGGCGTCATTTATACCTCATCTCCAATATGGATGTGCTTGTGAATGCAATTAAGCGTCAAAATAGTTTGAATAAATATCCGTCACCAGTATTATATGAACGGAGTCAACCTATTATCACATGAACATCAATATTACACACGGATTTTTCTTTCTACTATCAAAAGTATGAAAATAGCACTTTGCTTGTATGTAGACCTACGGTTTCCTAACTATAGACTTAGTAATAAACATACCACATGCAATGAACAATTGCAGTGCAATTTTTTCTTAATTACCATATTAAGATCTTCTCTCACATCTCAATACTAATGGACGCAGCTAACATTGATACAACATCTACAATCTACTCTTCTAAAAAAATAGTATAAATGTTGTATCTGTCGTCTGCAAATTTTTCTAACCTCTAAGCACTTACATCACATAGCTGATGACGAGCTAAAAGACTAACTAATTACCACCGTGCATGCATAAAAAAATACATATATTGCAAAGCTCATACCTCGTTCTTCCCGTTCGTACTTCACTTTGCACGGCAAATCCTACTCCCGAAACTCCAAATGACTCCTCCTACTGCTGAAATAATGCCTAAAACAACAATCAATACACACTTAGAAACTAATCAAACAGAACAAAAACATCATGCATGTGAACGGAACAAACAAAAATGGATAGATTTTACCTTAATCTACCTTTTCTTCAACTTTAGCACCTTCTAAATCCAACTCTAAATCAGCCAAAATCACGACTGAAAGTGGCTACCAAGTTTTCCTTTCTGTGTATTCTTGTAGACTTCGAGAGAGCAGAGAGGCAGACAAGGCAACCAGAGATTTCTTAGAGAGAGTGTATGCGCACGGAGCTGCAGTTGTGCGTATAAATAGAAGAGGATCACTGTATTGTCGGCAGAACGAGTTAGAACCCACCAACGCGGCCTCAGATTCCAGCATCGTGGTGTCTCATCACACGCAGCAACATCAATGCTCTTGAGTGTGCGGCATGAAATCACGCTGAGTGCCGTCGCTTCGGCTACAGACGGAAGCGCAAATCACGCAGGCAGGCGGGAATCTGATTCCAGATCATCAGAACTTGCGGCAGAAAGCAAAAGAAAGCATGGCCATCAAATTTGGTGTTGTCACCCCCACTGTAGCCGCAAGTTTCGAAGCATCGGAATCAGCGGAGTTTGTATCGGAATCAGCGCCATTAGTCACCGGAATCAGCGCCGCTTCTTTTCCCGTGCATGCAGCAGGTGGCCGCCTTGGCTAGTGGCGGCAAGTGTCAGGACCCCGATTCTATGCCACACCGATCTAGCATGTAACACCTCATATCACTTTGCGGCCTCACGCACGGTATTCCCACGGGTGTCACCTTACCATGCCCGGGACCGTTTGCGCCTTTTGGCACATGTATATGATAGTGTCGCTAGCATCCATATGACAAAGAACCTGGGCTGACATGGCTAGTCGTGAACCCAAAGCGGCACTAACTTACAGGGACAGGCATACATGACCCAGCAACGAACGTGTCGGTCATCAGCGAGTGAATCCGGGCTGTAGCAACCGGGCTAGCAGACTCCAAGAACCGGGCTGTTGCAGCTAACAGACTCCGGTGACACACGCGTGACATTTCCCAAGGGATGATACGAGAGAGAAAGAAGAAGGACACAAGCCGCCAACCTAAGTGTTCCGGAGCAAAGAGCAGCTACCATGGCTCAGTGGAAGCACTAGGAGACATTTCCCGGTAAGAGAGGCTACTAAGGATAAACAACTAGATAGTCAGATCCCACACATAGCAATACACATTACACGTACGCATAACATGCAAGTATGTGCTGTACAACATGGCATCATAGCATAACTCAACAACTCATATAGATAAAGGCTCAGAAGAGCCATCATAGCATTTATTGCAAACAGGGGTCACATGACCCATCATACAGAGCATACAAGCAACAAGCGGAAGCATTACATGTCTGGGTACAGACATCTACAAATGAAAAACGCTGAAGAGCCTGACTATCTACAACATCCGATCAAGATCGTAGCTGAGGTACAAGCTACTTGTCGAAGTCCACGAGAACACTAGTAAGACCGAAGTCTCCGCTGCAAAAACATAAATAAAGCAACATGAGTACAAAGGTACTCAGCAAGACTTACATCAGATCCTATCGTACATGCGTTTGTATCAAGAGGGTAATGTGGGGTTTAGTTGCAGCAAGCCAGCTTTGACTCTGTGGCTATCCTGTTCTCACGACTACAGAACTTCTTTGAGGTGATATAGGCACACGAGTCCACTAATCACCACACAATACACTACTTTGGATTCATCCCCGTCTCCCTACGAGAAGGCCATCCATAGCACTCACACTTGTCTTGAGCATTTTATAGTATCCACTTCAAGTTATCTATGTACCATGTAAGCATCCAAGAAGTCCATAACCGCGGACTCGGCTATTCGAATAGATCATGTTAACCCTGCAGTGGTGTACTTCTTCACACATGCTCTCGCCACTTACCGCCATGCACACATCATGTATCTCGGCAACCTTCAAGCGGAAGCCTGGCGAGGGAGTCGGCCACGACCTGACTAACCACACAAGACTCTAGTCCAGGTTTATCGCCTATTCGGGTTCCATCCGCAAGGAGATCCGGCCGGGGTGTTGCTCACGGCCCCAAACGATGTGAGCAGGGTTCCCAAGCCCACCATCCGGGTGCCACTTGGTACACCATGCCACTGTGCCTAGTCTGTCCCAAGCCCACCTGGCCGGGTGCCACTTGGTAGACTACTAACACTACCTACAAATACCAGAAACTAGTTGCGACTCCTGGACAGAGATCAAGTTGGTTAATTAGTCGAGAGGGGCACTTAAGCATTCCAATTTGTGGTAGTAGCTAGTCATTGGACAACATACACAGAACTCAGTGCTTAAGGACGGTTCCAGTGAGACAACCCACCATGTACTCCTACATGGCCTCTCACCGCTACCTTTACCAAATCGTGTTCACACACTTAACTCTCAGCACCAGAACAACTCATAACACTCCAATTTATTCCCAATGAATCAGACCTGACACAACTCTAAGCAATAGCAGGCATAGCATGGTAGGAACAAAACATGGGCTCAATCAACTCCCACACATGCTAGTGGGTTTCAACTTTTTACTGTGGCAATGAGAGGTCATGCAGAGGAATGGGTTCAACTACCGCAGCACAAAGTAGCAGATGAATCGTTGTTGTCCTAATGCAATAACTGAGAGCAGGAGCGAGAGAGTAGGATTGTATCGGAATGAACAAGGGGTTTTGCTTGCCTGGTAGATCAACAAGGAAGGCACTGCTCCTCAGACAGGTACTCTGGAACGGTCTCCGGAGCAGGACCAGAACTAGGGATGTCACAACTCGCCCCCATTTGAAAGAATCTCGTCCCGAGATTCAGGGGTCGGCAGAAAGAAAGCGGGTTACTCCATTCGAAGACGATCTTCTCGCTCCCAAGTAGCTTCTCTCTCGGAATGATGAGACCACTTAACCTTGAGAAACTTGATATTATGACGTCGGGTAACACGCTCTGCTTGATCAAGAATGTGAACCGGGTACTCTCGGTATGTGAGGTTATCTTGGAGTTCAAGCGTTTCGTGGTCCACTCCGCGGATGGGATCTGAGAAGCAACGCCTGAGTTGAGAGACGTGGAAGACATCATGCACTCTGGAAAGATGTGGAGGTAGTTCCAACTGGTAGGCAACCTCTCCTCGTTTAGCGAGAATACGAAAAGGACCAATGTAACGAGGAGCGAAATTTCCCTTGATACCGAAATGATGGGTACCCTTTAGAGGAGTAACCCGAAGGTAAGCTTTGTCGCCAACTTCATAAGTCATATCCTTATGATGACGATCATAGTGGCTCTTTTGACGAGACTGGGCTGTTTTCCAATTCTCACGAATGATGCGAACTTGCTCTTCTGCCTCCTGGATCATGTCCGGTCCAAAGAATTGTCCTTCACCGGTTTCTGACTAGTTCAATGGTGTTCGACATCTTCGTCCATAGAGAATCTCAAAAGGAGCTTTCTTGAGACTGGATTGATAGCTATTGTTATAAGCAAACTCTGCAAAGGAAGACATTTCTCCCAATCCATACCGAATGAGATAACGCAAGCTCTAAGCATGTCTTCGAGAATTTGATTGACCCGTTCCACCTGACCACTTGATTGAGGGTGGAAAGCGGTACTGAAGGAAAGATGGGTTCCCATGGCAGTTTGGAAACTCTCCCAGAAATGAGAAGTGAAAAGACTACCATGGTCTAAATTGATCTCTAGTGGAACACCATGAAGTGACACTATTCGGGAAATATATAAGTCAGCGAGCTGACTAGCAGTGATACTCTCTCGAACAGGTAGGAAGTGCGCCACTTTGGAGAGACGGTCAATGACTACGAAGATAGCGTTATTCCCTTTCTTGGTCCTGGGAAAGCCGGTGATGAAGTCCATACCAACTTTATCCCATTTCCATTCAGGAATAGCTAAAGGCTGAAGGGTGCCAGCAGGTCTTTGATGTTCTGCCTTAACGCGACGACAAACGTCACAGTTAGCAATAAACTGAGCGATTTCTCTCTTCATCCTAGTCCACCAGAACCTCTGGCGTAGATCCTGATACATCTTAGTACTACCAGGATGAATCGTGAGAGGAGATTCATGCGCCTCCTTAAGAATCAATTGTCGTAGATGTTGATTCTTGGGAACCACCAAGCGATTCTCAAAGAAAACGACACCACGATCATCCATAGAGAAACATCCACCAACTCCCTTCTTAATGTTTCTCTTGATGCGGATAACACCCCTATCAAACTTCTGATCAGTAATGATCTGATCCTCGAGGGTAGGTTTCGCCACCAATGTAGAAAGGAATCCGTGAGGAGCAATGTGAAGGTTAACCTTACAAAATTCCTCATGGAGAAGTGGTTGGCCCTGCTGCAACATGAGATTGTTGCAATACGATTTATGACTTAGTGCATCAGCCATGACATTAGCTTTGCCTGGGGTGTAGGTAATCCGTAGATCATAATCTGAGATCAACTCCAACCAACGTCTTTGCCTAAGGTTCAGATCTGGTTGGGTGAAGATATACTTGAGACTCTGGTGATCGGTGTAGATCTCGCAACGTTTCCCAAGAAGGTAATGTCTCCAGGTCTTGAGTGCATAGACTATGGCTGCAAGCTCTAGATCATGTGTAGGATAATTCTCCTCGTGTGGATGCAACTGCCGAGATGCATAGGCAATCACATGACGATCCTGCATAAGAATGCAACCTAGTCCCTGTCGTGAGGCGTCGCAGTAGATAACAAAGTCCTTAGTGAAATCTGGTGGCACAAGTATGGGAGCAGAAGTCAGGTGTCTCTTCAGTTCCTGAAAACTGTACTCACA
The DNA here is from genome assembly GCA_021437245.1 of Aegilops speltoides. Lineage (NCBI taxonomy): Eukaryota > Viridiplantae > Streptophyta > Magnoliopsida > Poales > Poaceae > Aegilops > Aegilops speltoides. The sequence goes on along the minus strand of CM038141.1, from coordinate 413,894,196 downwards.
CTATGGGGACCACTCAAACTTTTTATCTTTCTTGAGAAGTTCTATGAGGGGTTTGGCTACTTTGGAGAAGTTTTCAACAAAGCGGCGACAATAGCTGGCTAGACCAAGGAAACTCCTAACTTGTTTAACGGTTTCAGGTGGAGTCCAATCAAGAACGGCCTTAACTCTCTCGAGATTGACAGAAATGCCCTTACGAGAGATTACGTGGCCTAGGTAGGTCACTTCTGGCAACCAAAATTCACACTTGGAGAACTTGGCATAAAGGCATTGCTCTCTGAGTTTTTCTAACACAAGTCTAAGATGTTCGGCATGCTCTTCCTTGTTCTTCGAGTAAATAAGAATATCATCGAGGTAACCCACGACAAATTTATCTAAGTTCTCCATGAAGATCGAGTTCATCAAGCGGGAGAAAGTAGCTCGAGCATTGGTTAGACCGAAGGACATGACGGTGTACTCATACTGACCATAACGAGTGACAAAGGCTGTCTTGGGGATGTCCCCGTTTCTGATCTTGATTTGGTGGTAGCCTAACCTCAAATCCATCTTGGAGAAGACCGAGGATCCAGCAAGCTGGTCATACAGGTCGTTGATCCTGGGGAGCGGATATTTGTTCTTTATCGTGACCAAATTAACGGGACGATAATCTACAACGATCCGGTCCGTAACATCCTTCTTCTTGACGAAGAGGACGGGGCAAGCCCAAGGAGAAGAACTAGGACGGATGAAACCCTTTTGCAAGGACTCATCAAGTTGTTTCTTAAGCTCGGCTAGTTCTAAGGGTGCCATCTTGTAAGGTCTCCTAGAGATTGGAGCAGTTCACGGATAAGATCTATGACTTAACTCTACATCTCTCGTCGGTGGAACACCGGCAGTTCCTCTGAAAGACATCCGGAAAGTCACGGACTACCGGGATATCTTCAAGGTCTGGAAGAGGGCTGGCATTAAGAGAATAGAGTTGACGCCTTGCAATTCTAGTGGAGACAGTGACTATCTTGCCAGATGGGTGTGTAAGCTGAACGGACCTGATGTAACAATCAGTCTTGGCATAATGAGCTGTCATCCAGTCCATACCCAAGATGATGTTAATATCTGTAGACTTGAGGGCTGTAAGTGATGCGAGGAATACAAGTCTGTCTACAAAGATTTCGTTACCATGGCTTACACTAGAAGTTTGCCATTTGGATCCAGGAGTTTGAATGACTAGTGGAGAGGGCATATCACAAAATGACATGTTGTGCAAGGTAGCATAGCTTTCAGAAATGAAGGAGTAAGACGCTCCAGTATCGAACAAAACCGATACTGGATGATAGTTGACAAGGAGTGTACCAAGAATGACATCCGGATCATCATGAGCGTTTCTAGCTGAGACGTGATGCACGCGTCCACGTTCAGTGGGAGCTGACTTGACACTGATCATCTTGCCAGGTGGCTTAACATAGCCAACGGACTTCTCGGGCTGGGGTGGAGCATAGCTAGTCTGAGAGCAGTCACGTGCATAATGTCCTGGCTTCCCGCATGTGAAGCAAGTCCCTGAGGTTGGACGTGGACCCGCACTGACAAGCGGTCTACTAGTAGGCCTGGGTGGAACATACAACTGAGCTGTGGAAGGCACCACATAAGATGGTCTCGGTGTATAACTGGAAGGAAGAGCGGAGTTTGGAACCCAAATCCTGCACTTTTGAGAACTAGAACCGGAGGAAGATCCCAAATCATGGGTGTGCTTACGAGAATCCTCGTAAGCGAGCTGAGATGTCTCTGCATTAATGGCCTTGTTCACCAGAGCTTGGAATGTGTCACAATGATGCAGGTGGAGATCACGACGCAACTTGGGGTTGAGACCCTTCCGGAACCTAGACTGCTTCTTGGCGTCCGTGGACACCTCTTCTGAAGCATAGCGGGCGAGGTTCTCAAACTATCTACTGTAAGCATCAACAGCCATCTTACCCTGGGTGAAACTACAGAACTCTTCTCTCTTGCGATCGATGAGGGCTTTAGGAATGTGATGCTCGTGAAAAGCCTCAGTGAAATCTCTCCAGGTAGAAATCTGACCAGCTGGAAGCATAGCCTCATAGTTCTGCCACCAAAGAGTAGCAGGACCTTCCAGGTGATATGCAGCATAGGTGACCTTGTCATTTTCAGCTACGTTCGCGTAACGCAACTTAAGAGTGATGCTACGGAGCCAGTCATCTGCATCGAGTAGCTCGATGGAATGATGGAAGGTAGGTGGGTGCAAGCGAATGAAGTCATGAATGGTTGCAGACCCTTTGAACCTATGTGCGGTGTTCTCTTCGATATGTGCCAACAAGCGGTTGGACTCACGCTTGTTCCTCTCCATCTCTAACATGAACTCTGTTAATGAAGGCTGATCGGGAGGATCCTCATCCCTACCATCTCCGTGGTTCTGGCTACGAGCAACAAAACTTCGTTTAACTGATGACATCCTGAGAAACGAAACCAAGGACGGATCAGCATCAACTATAGACTATAGAATGTAGGACAAGGAAAATAGTACCTCTCGAACTCCTAGGGCAATTCCGGCAGCATAATGGCAGTAAAATGCTCAGAATGAGACATCCTGCTAAAATGGGGTAGTAACATACTCAACATCTTCACTCAAGGTTCTGAGATAGTACTAAACAGACTACATCAAAAGTACTCGAAACTGGGGTAAGACTCTGATCTACCAAACCTATGGGACTACAGAGTAGTAACACGTGATCCTGATAGACGGAAGAGAAAGCCTAGTTCCTTAACCCCGTAGGAAAGATAGGATGACTCAGATCAGAAGGCCATGAGGTATAAGGAGTAAAAAGAGCCTTACATTCCAACCCACAATCAATTCCCTTATATAACTAAAGAATTTCTAGACTCAACTTCGACCAGTTTGGCTTGGTAATCCCACAGCATCAGCTCGATACCAAAGCTGTCAGACCCGATTCTATGCCACACCGATCTAGCATGTAACACCTCATATCACTTTGTGGCCTCACGCACGGTATTCCCACGGTGTCGCCTTACCATGCCCGGGACCGTTTATGCCTTTTGGCACACGATATGATAGTGTCTCTAGCATCCATATGACAAAGAACCCGGTGACATGGCTAGTCGTGAACCCAAAGCGGCACTAACTTCATCGGGACAGCATACATGACCCAAAGAACGAACGTGTCGGTCATCAGCGAGTGAATCCGGGCTGTAGCAACTGGGCTAGCCGGACTCTGGTAAACCAGGCTGTAGCAGGCTAACAGACTCGGTAGACACCGCGTGACATTTCCCGAATGGATGTACACGAGAACGAAGAAGGACACATGCCGGCCAGCCTAAGTGTTCCGGAGCAAGAGTGAGCTACCATGGCTCTTTGGAAGCACTAGGAGACATTTCCGTAAGAGAGGCTACTAAGGATAAACAACTAGATAGTCGATCCCACACATAGCAATACACATTACACGACGCATAACATGCAAGTATGTGCTGTACAACATGGCATCACAGCATAACTCAACAACTCATATAGATAAAGGCTCTCAAGAGCCATCATAGCATTTATTGCAAACAGGGTCACAGGACCCATCATACGAGCATACAAGCAACAAGCGGAAGCATTACATGTCCAGGTATAGACATCTACAAATGAAAAAGGTGAAGAGCCCGACTATCTACAACATCCGATCAAGATCGAGCTGAGGTACAAGCTACTTGTCGAAGTCCACGAGAACACTAGTAAGACCGAAGTCTCCACTGCAAAAACATAAATAAAGCAACATGAGTACAAAGGTACTCAGCAAGACTTACATCAGATCCTATCGTACATGCATTTGTACCAAGAGGGTAATGTGGGGTTTAGTTGCAGCAAGCCAGCTTTGACCCTGTGGCTATCCTGTTCTACGACTACCAGAACTTCTTTGAGGTGATATGGCGCCCACGAGTCCACTAATCACCACACAATACACTACTATGGATTCATCCCTGTCTCCCTACGAGAAGGCCATCCATAGCACTCACACTTGTCTTGAGCATTTTATAGTATCCACTTCAAGTTATCTATGTACCATGTAAGCATCCAAGAAGTCCATAACCGCGGACCTGGCTATTCGAATAGATCATGTTAACCCTGCAGGGGTGTAGTTCTTCACACACGCTCTCGCCACTTACCGCCATGCACACGTCATGTATCTCGGCAACCTTCAAGCGGAAGCCTAGCGAGGGAGTCGGCCACGACCTGACTAACCACACAAGACTCTAGTCCAGGTTTATCTCCTATTCGGGTTCCATCCGCAAGGAGATCCGGCCAGGGTGTCGCTCACGGCCCCAAACGATGTGAGCAGGGTTCCCAATTCCACCATCCGGGTGCCACTTGGTACAACGTGCCACTGTGCCTAGTCTGTCCCAAGCCCACCTGGCCGGGTGCCACTTGGTAGAGTACTAACACTACCTACAAACACCAGAAACTAGTTGCGACTCCTGGACAGAGACCAAGTTGGTTAATAAGTCGAGAGGGGCACTTAAGCATTCCAATGTGTGGTAGTAGCTAGTCATTGGACAACATACACAGAACTCAGTGCTTAAGGACGGTTCCAGTGAGACAACCCACCATGTACTCCTACATGGCCTCTCACCGCTACCTTTACCAAATCGTGTTCACACACTTAACTCTCAGCACCAGAACAACTCATTACACTCCAATTCATTCCCAATGAATCAGACTTGACACAACTCTAAGCAATAGCAGGCATAGCATGGTAGGAACAAAACATGGGCTCAATCAACTCCTACACATGCTAGTGGGTTTCAACTATTTACTGTGGCAATGACAGGTCATGCAGAGGAATGGGTTCAACTACCGCAGCACAAAGTAGCAGATGAATCGTTGTTGTCCTAATGCAATAACTGAGAGCAGGAGCGAGAGAGTAGGATTGTATCGGAATGAACAACGAGGTTTGCTTTCCTGGTAGATCAACAAGGAAGGCACTGCTCCTCAGACAGGTACTCTGGAATGGTCTCTGGAGCAGGACCAGAACTAGGGATGTCACAGCAAGGCCCACTGGTCTGCCCGGCCTGTCGGCCAGGGAGCGACCGCGCCAGCAAAGGCCGCTTCCTGCGGTGGCGGTAGGGCCCACCTTTTCTGGCAATTCCAGTCGGCAGAGGGTCTCTTTAGACAAAAAATCGGATAGTGCGAAGTCCGCATGTCACGCGCGGGAACAGGCCCGCACCATCCGCCGCCTATTGGGCTACATCTCGTCGGCGTCTGAGAGTAGCACCACCATGACGACGACGACGATCCTCCCCCGCTGTGTATGCATATACAGAGGAGATGGACCGCCATGCCGCCGACCACAATGCCAAGGGCCTTAAATGGTTAACTCCACCTCTCCTATATGAATATTTTGTATGTAATAGAATCCGGTGAAAAATGCCTTTTGTGTCCGATGAAACAGTCTATCTATATTTTCTCATTCGGTCTTGGTGTTGATCTCCGTATGTTTTTACGTTGTTGCATGCATTGTATGAAATTGGGTATTCGGATATGGAGGCTGTGGTTGTGGAAATGGGGACCTTCAGTTACTGCCAGCGGGCGTGTTTGGACGCGTCCATAGACGGATGAGGACCCTTCATAACAGAAGAACATGAGTGCACATGAGAGAGTTCATGGAGCAAATAGATTTGCCAGATGGGCCAGTCCGGAATAAAACCTCCTACGAATTAATAAGGTCCTTCACGGGGAAGGAGATGTCCTTTTTTTTGATAAAAAGATGGATTTCTATTAACTTAAAATGAAGGATTAAGGGAGAAGCACAATGAGCATATATCCACCTAAGTATAACTACGATGCATAAAGCTAACACCAACACATGAAGACAAATAATCACACTGGCAAGTAGCAAAATCAAACAAGACGAAAGCTATGGCTAGGTGAAGTAAAATTTCGAAACTGAAACGTTCAAAACAAGGGCTACAACCGCGCCTTGACATCACAAAGTACAAGAGATGGGAGTTGACCTGCTCAACCCCATTCCCCTTTGAGTCATGTTATGCACACGATAAAATCAAGACGATTCACAGACGATGGTTAAATCAGGCCATACATGCGGATGAGTGAAATAACAAAAGACGCTTGGATTTACATATCGTGCACACGTCGGGCACCAATATCGTCCATGGAGTAGTTTCGTTCCCCTTTTTTTTCAAGAATGACGGGGGGGGGGGGGCAAAGCCCCACCGTTTGTTATATTACCCGAAACAGCGCGGCCGTCATACAGTGTTTTCCATCGAGGAGATAAAAAACAGCAAAGTAAAGAGGAGAAAAAGAAAAGTACATAAAGGGGCGAAGACGAGAGAGGCTAACTATGCAATCGATAGCAGGAAGGAGCGGAACAGCCGGAGCTGCTCGCGAGGACCACTGTCGTAGCGCTGTGCCCAGAGCATAGTGTCGTCAGCCACACGACGGATAACTTCGGCAGCCCCACAGGAGACGGAGCTGAACACCACATCGTTTCGCGCCTTCCACACATGCCAAAGGAGGATAAAGAGGCCATCCCTCCAGGCATCAGCTTCCAGAGGCGCCTGAGGCTGCGAGGAAGTGATGTCCTCCACAGAGGCGCCTGAGGCCGAGACCAGACCTGGGTAGTACGGCAGCTGGCGGCGAACAAGTGGCCGGCCGTCTCGAGGCCTGGTGAAAGAACATGCGGTGCCCCCATGTTTGGTTTTGGTAATTGATGACAATCTCTATGGACTAATGGTTGCCTTGAGTTATATTTGAAGGGTTTGTCCATAGGCTTTTCTTGGAGTCCATTTGTTGGTTTCAAGGAGAGTTTGTGATGACCACGGTGCTACTAAGAAATTATCCAAAGATTGGTCATGTCAGTGTTGAGCTTATTGCAAGCATGTCTTGAAGAAAAAGATTGTGTGATCATTCATGTCTACCTTCAAGCCATCATTCGAATGAAGAGAATTGGAAAGATTCAACACACAAAGCGTACAAGATGTATCGAGGGATCAAGTGATCCCATGGTATGGTAAGCATTGTCCATTACGCTTTGTGTGCTAACCCATGGTCTTCGTGAGAGTTCTTTGTGGGGTTAGGTTGCGGTGTGCAAGTTCAAGTGATGCATCACGAAGAGATCAAGTGCTTGAAGCTTGCCGTCCATTGTGGTGACAATGGACTTGTGAAGATGATGGAAGAGTGGCTCACTCATAGTGGAGTATGGGGAGCAATCAACTAGTCTTCATCGAGCCAACGCATCAAGAAAGGTGGTCCATCTTGAGGAGGAGTAGATCGTCATCATCTAGCTCAAGTGGACTTTGTGCAAGGCAAAGGTTTGCCCTTGATAGGTTTTCTATTTTACCGGTCTCATGGTAGTTGTGGGAGACCGGGTTATAGGATCGATTGCCGTACTATCAATGGGGGCTCTCGATGAGTTGCTTGATCGTATCGTTCGTAGAGAGCTCAAACCATTGCATCCTTGCATCATCTTTATTGGTTCTTGTTTGGTTCTTCTCCTTGTGAGATTTGGAGCTTTTGGTCATCTTCATGACAAGCTCGAGTTCATCGAAAACGGAGTTTACATGCATCTTCTATGATGTTTTCGATGTTGGAGGCTCTGCCGATTCTTCTCTGTTGGAGGTTTCTCTCCTCTCTTGTTAGGCATACCTCCCCTGCCTCTTCTTCTATGATGTTTTCGATATTTTGATGCTACTCGTCTTCCTCTATCCAACAAGCTTGAGTTTGCTCAATTCTGAGCTCATTTGCAGAAGTTATGGCAGTTCTGGTTTTAGTGTTTCCCTCTGTTGTCTTCTCTGCAAAATGAAGGACTCCTAGTGTTGCTGATTTGGGGCATGCGGTAGTACTGCTCTCCGGAGCGGTAGTACCGCAGGCCTCTTGGTAGTACCGCCTGTGGGAGCGGTAGTACCGTAACCTCCGCCAGCGCAGCTACTCGAAGCGGTAGTAGGGCGGATGTAATTTTACATCCGCTGCTTACGCTGTACTACCGCGCCGCAAGCGCCGTAGTACCGTGGGCTCGCCAGCTTAGCAGCATGAGCGAAGTAAGGCGGATGTAATTTTTACATCCGCGCCCTACTGTGTAGTACCGCTCTTCATGTCTTGGTAGTACCGCGCGGAGTTTTTTGCAGTCCTCCTCGGTGAGTAGGTATGGAAGTAATTTTTACGTCCGTGCCTTCTCTGCGCTTAGTGTTGCCCGCCTTACGGTATCCGAGGGCGCTGCGGTAGTACCGCCCGGCGGTTCTATCGCTCGTTGCCTGCTCTGCAACAGCCTTCATCCGCCAGAGCTGCACATGTGGTAGTAGCGCAACTGCAGCGGTAGTACCGCTGCCAATCATGTAGTACCGCAGCTCCCTGCGGTAGTACTGTGCCGTGCGGGCTGAGTGAGGGGATAACGGTTGGTTTTTCTCCCCACCTATAAAAGGGGGTCTTCTTCCCCATTGGGATTTGATCCTTTGAGCTCGTTCTTGCCCCCATTGTTGACCTTCTCCGAGCTTGCTAACTCTCAATCCCTCCATGGATTCTTGCTAGTTTTTGAGGGAAAAGAGAGAGGAGATCTAGATCCACGTTTCCACCAATCACTTCCTCCTCTTAGTGAGGGGAACCCCTTGGATCTAGATCTTGGAGTTCTTCGTGTTCTTCTTTCGTTCTCCCTCTCATTTTCCTCCCTAGCATTAGTTGCTTTGGTGGGATTTGGGAGAGAAGGACTTGGGCACTCCGTGTGCCCTTGCCATTGCATTTGGTGCATAGGTTTGAGTTCTCCACACGATACGTGGAAGTTACAAGTTGAGAAGCTTATTACTCTTGGGTGCTTGGTGCCCTTGAGCTTGTTTATCTTGGGTGCTTGGGCCCCCTAGTCGGTTGGTGGTGTCTGGAGCTCAATCATTGTGGTGTAAAGCTCCGGGAAAGCGCCGGAGTCTCCAATTAGGTTGTGGAGATCGCCCCGAGCATTTTGATGGGTACCCGTGACCGCCCCCAAGGGTTGCCAAAGTGTACGGGTTCGGTGACCACCCCAAGGGTCGCCATTTGTACAGGTTCGGTGACCGTCCTCAAGGGTCCCTTAGTGGACTCACGGCATCTTGCATTGTGCGAGGGCGTGAGGAGATTACGGTGGCCCTAGTGGCTTCTTGGGGAGCATTGTGCCTCCACACCGCTCCAAACGGAGATTAGCATCCGCAAGGGTGTGAACTTCGGGATACATCGTCGTCTCCGCGTGCCTCGGTTATCTCTTACCCGAGCCCTTTACTTATGGACTTTACTTTGTGATGGCCATATTGTTCTTTGTCATATATCTTGCTATCACATAGTTGTTTATCTTGCTTAGCATAAGTTGTTGGTGCACATAGGTGAGCCTAGTTGCTTTAGGTTTTGTGCTTGACAAATTAACCGTTGGGTTTATTCCACATTTGTTAAGCCTAAACCGTAATTATTTTAAAACGCCTATTCACCCCCCCTCTAGGCGACATCCACGATCTTTCACCTGGACAGGAGCCGCAAGTCAGAGAAGGAGCACAGTTCTTCGCGAACAAATTGGCCCGAGTGCCCAGCCGGTTGCCGACAAGCCGGCGGGCAAAGATCTTGATCTTGCTGGGGATGCGGGACCCCCAAATGTCGACGGAAACCTGATCCACGACGCCATTGGGAGACAGGACCCGAAAGGCAGCCCGTGAGCTGAAGGCAACATCATCCCCCCAGGCCATGAAGCGATGATCATGCCCGCTCACGAGCTAAACCCTAGAGAGGAGGTCGCGGACAGCGCGGAGCTGGGCGGCAGCGATCATGGAGAGCTGCGGTTGAAGCGCAAGGCCATCCACCACGACAGCAGCCACCGAGGCGTTCGGCCGCGACGAGTGAGAGAACAACGCCTCGAAGGTGAAGCAGAGAGCGCCACCCGAAAGCCAGCGATCCTGCCAGAAAGAAGTGGAGCACCCATCACGGAGCTGCACACGTGTGATGGCCCTGTAGGTGGAAAGGGCAGCCTGCACAATCGTCTGGAGGAACGACGAGGTCGGCAGGGTCCCCACGCCCCTTTGAGACTAAGAAGGAACCACCGCTTCCATGGCGGGCATGCCGGTCGGTGAAGAATGTCGACAAAGTGGAGGAGAAGGCACATGTTCTGCCGTCGAAGGTCGCGGACGCTGAAGCCACCCTCCTGCACATCAACACACACCTTGTCCCAAGCAATTAGATAACGGGCCCCGGAGCAGGTATCTTTGCTGGTCCAAAAGAAGGAACGGCGCCTACGATCAATCTGCTCAATCACTCCAGGGGGTAAAAAATAAGAGCACATAAAGTAAGTGGCAAGATTATTAAGAACCACATTGCAGAGAACTAGCCTCCCGCCAGATGAGAGGAGAAGAGCTCGCCACCCAGAAAGGTAGCGATCGAAGGAGCAGATAAGAGGATCATAGGCAGAGATGGGAAGCTTAGTCGGAGAAAGGGGGAGCCCAAGATAAGGCTGGGGGAAGGACGAGATGGGACACCCCAGAATCGAGGCCATCTCGGAGGCCAGATCGGCATCGAAATGCATGGGGACGAATCCCGATTTATGGAAGTTAATAGCAAGGCCCGTCGCCTGAGCAAAGTCATCGAGGATGCGTTTAAGGTGAGTGACAGAGGGGATGTCGGCACGACAGAGAATCAGGGTGTCATCAGCATACTGAAGCACCGGGCAGGGGAGGGAAGAGTCAATGGGGTGGCAGAGCCGCCCCTCCTCACAAGCCAAACGGTCCATGCGCTGGAGAACATCTGCGACGATAATAAAGAGGTAGGGGGAGAGGCGTCACCTTGGCGCAGGCCGTTACGGCAAAGGATCCAATCCCCGGGGACGTTATTAAGGAGAACCGAGGTGTGACCAGTCGAAAGGATGGAGAGGATCCACCCACACGACCGATCATCGAACCCCCGCACGGACAGAATGTTCAACAGGCTCGACCAGTTAACTGATTCAAAGGCTTTACGAAAGTCGATTTTGAACACCACAGTAGGGACCTTGCGCAAGTGGCATGTGCGAAGAAGATCCGCCGCATAGACGATGTTTTCGGATATGCGCCTGCCGGGGAGGAATCCGGTCTGATCCGGGTCCACAAGAGAGTGGATATGCATCTGGAGACGGGTGCAGAGGGCCCTGGTGATAGCTTTCATGATACAGTTTTGGAGAGAGATAGGCCTGAAATCATTAGGGGAGCGAGCCGCTTCAGTTTTAGGGAGGAGAATCAGGAACGCGTGGTTGATGCTGGAGAGATCAATGGAGCCTTCATAGAAGTCATGGGAAACCTCTAGGACGTCCCCCGAGACGACATCCCAGAAAGTGGTGTAAAACGATGGACCGAACCCGTCGGGCCCAGGACTTGAGAGGCGGTTCATGTCAAAAAAGGCATTCCGCACCTCGAGGGTGGTGAAAGGCGCCGAGAGAGAGTCAGGCAACAGGACTGAGTCGGGATAGAGCTCGCGGAGAGAGAAGGCCCAAATGAAGGGAGTCGCCGTACCGAGGATCCCTTTGTAGTATTCACGAAGCGCCAAAGCTTTGTCTGCATGCAAAGAGATCTCCCGACCATCGACGGGGAGGACTGGAATGCAGTTACGACGGAAGCGAGCAGAAGCGGAGGCATGAAAAAACCCGGTGTTTTCACGCCGTCGATGGCATACCAGAACTTAGCACGGATTTTCCAGTAGAGAACTCTTTCCGATATCGAGGCATTCAGAGCATCGACCGTGAGAGTACGGAGGAGGTTTTCTAACTCGGAGAGGGCACGGAGGTCTTCGAGGCGATCGAGGATGTCGATGAGGATGCGACAGTCTTGTTCACGCTGCGCGACCGGCGCAACGCGCTTGGTCCCGCGTTTGCAACCGATGCGGCACTGACGAAGCCAAGCCACAAGGCGGGCCGTGGCGTCGGACCTAAAGGTGGACAGCCAAGATGAGCGCATGGCAGAGCAGAAAGACGGGTGAAGCGTCCAAGACATCTCGAACCTGAAAACCCGAGTTTTGGGGGCCGTCGAGGCGATGGACGCAATCAGGGGGACGTGGTCAGAGGTCGAGCGGGTGAAGGAAGCAAGCGTAGAAGTGGGAAAATTGGAGTCCCAAGCAACATTGACGAGCACCCGATCCAACCGGGCGAGGACCGGGGAATTTTGTGTGTTTGACCACGTGAATTGACGATCCCGGAGCGGAAGGTCGATGAGAGCTAGATCATTGATGAACTCGTTGAACCACATAGCCTCGGAACGAGCGAAATTATTGTTGTTCCGCTCTTCGGGGGAGTGGATGAGGTTGAAATCCCCAAGGATCACCCAGGCAGAGGAGTCGGAGGGGGGGCATGGCCGGTCAATTCCGCGAGGAAAGCTTCTTTATCGGCACGCGCGCAAGGGGCATAAACGTTCGTGATCCGAATGACCGAGTTGTCATGGCAAAGGGTGAGGTCAGTCGAAAGAGCACGGGGTGTGCTGAAGTGTTGGGCGAGCGAGAAAAGATTAGCATTCCAAGCGGAGCAGAGCCCCTCGGAGGCGCCTATAGAATCGATGAGGTGGAAGTTACGAAGGGGGGGGGGAGGCATGAACGTGTGGGTTTTGGCAAGGGAGGATTGATCAAGCTTAGTTTCCTGAAGCGCCAGGAAGGAGGGTTGCATGGCCCCGAGATTTGCGCGGACTTCCCGGCATTTGCGCTCTTCACCGAGACCACGCACGTTCCACCTGCAGAGGGAGAAAAGAGAGTTCATGGGGGCTCAGGAAGACTCCAAACACACCAGAACAAGAGATAAATCTCACGAATGCTAAGCAACACAAGCATGCCTAAGGCCATTACATACCCCACAGGGGAAAAGAGAAAAAGAAAAAGGATAAAGTGCTCCGACAGCCATGCAAGGCCCACGGACGGGAGCACCAAAACATTCCTGGCAAACTACAGAGGGGAGGAAGAGAAACGAGGGAAAAAACCCCGGACCGAGCGAACCCGAGCACACACGCCCGAGCCCCAACCCTGCACATGCAGGTCAGTCCGCACCGTAGGCCACCTCCGCTGGCCCCAGCCGCCAGCAAGCGCCCAAGTCAACGCCACACGGAGCACCCAGAGCCCTGGAGCTGACGGAGGAGAGAGGGCGGCGCACCGTCATCAATACCGATGCCAGCAGCTCGCACCGCCGCCGGAGACGCGGAGATCCCTTGAGCGGTCAGGCGAGCCGCTGACCGCTTTGGCACGGCCAATCATCTGGACGCATTTGGCGGGCTCCTTCTGGCGAGGCGGGCGCCACGCCGGCTGGTGTGGCTCGAGTCGATCTGACGCTTGCGCTGCCCACGCCGCCAGAGCAGCATGTTCATGCTTGTCGCCGCCAGCTCGGACGGCAAGATCACCGGGAGGGAGAAGCAGGCGGTGGAGTCGGACGAGAGGTCGGAGAGGCAGAGGCGTCCTCCTCCGCTCTCGGGGTCGCTGGGGAAGATGGCGCACCACTTGGGGGAAGGCTCGAGAGCAGCGAGACATGCGGCGGCCGATCTCCGACGGAGAGCGGCCATGGCGGAGCTCGAGCACGGGAAGTCCCGATGGGAGACGGCGAGGAGGGCGGGCTCGAGGGAGAGGGAGCCGAAGCGCGGAGGCTCTCCGTGTCGATGTCGCCCATGGCGGAGGAGCGGGGCCCGCGGCGAGCACGGAGGCGAAGCGCCGCTGTCCCCGGCGGACAAAGGAGACGGAAGAGCCATCTCGCCAACGGACGAGCAGCGAAAACGACGGATGCCCACCTCCGCCGAGAGGTCGCCGTCGAAGGCGACGAGGAGGGCGTGGGGACGTCGTCCTCATGCTCCAGCGGATGACGAGCGGACCGCCGAGAAGTCGAGGTTGTTGAGGCAAAGAGGGTCGGCGCAGAGACGCGTTCGACGAAGCGGAAGGCAGGCGGATCCCCTCATGCCAATGCTCAAGGGGAAACCCGTGGCGGACAGTGGCGTAGCAAGTGTACTCCCACCGGCATTCTCACCGTTCTTCGCCGCTCCAGGAGATGACATGGCGGCGAACGGGAGGGGAAGAACCGCATGGCGTGCTCGCGCTCGGCCTCCGACGCCAAGACGACCATCATGGAGCCGTAGGGAGGAGGCGAGGCCCACAGAGGGGTTGCCGGCATGGAGCTCGAGAGCACGGCGGAGTAGGTCGCCGGGGCTGGAGGAGGCTGGGTCGATGAGGGCGTAGGCGAAACGGCGAGAGGGCGCCATATCGTGCACCAGCGGCATGAAGACCTCGGCGTACTCAGGGCGGCGCCCGCCCTCGGCCTGAGCCGAGCTAGGCTCAGGCCCCCCCCCCCAAGGGACCGCAGCCGGCGGAGGGCCCGATGAGCACGAGCCGCGGGAGGGCGGCTGGCCATGGGGGAATGGCGTGGGAGGGCGAGCCCGGAAGCCACGGGTCCGCTCCGCCTCCAACCGGGACCAAAAGTCATTTTTTTTACAAAAGTGGTTGCTTTAGGGGTTTTGGGGGTTATTTTTAGGTTGTTATTATAGCTAGCTAATAGAGAGAAGTGTCCTCTTTTATCTTCGTCCTTGCTTTGTCAAAGCTGCTGCTATGTTCATTGCACCCGCAGATATAACATGCTCATGCATGCTTTGCATCATACATCATCATATATATATAATAACAAGTCCTATTAATCATGCATCATCATACAACTTCTACTCGTTATTAATAATAAGTCATACGATCATCATCCTCATAGTCATCGAACCCAACCCTACATAATTGTTCTTAGCACATGATCATCAGTATCAGGTAGGACCTAAACACCCTTAAGGTAAAATAGCATAAAACAATATAGACCCTGACTCTCCATTATGGAGAATGGCGATCATCCTATCTCCAATTCTTGCCCTTCGCTGCCACTACAAGAAATATGTCAACTTACGACCTTCTGTCAGTGACCCTCGAAGAATTGGTCATAAATTTATGACCATTTCAGACCAATTGGTCAAAAGCTGTTCGGGGGGCTCCAAACCCTGAACCATTGCGACCATTTTGGTCGAAGGTCGAATTTCCTTACACGAAATGGTCACAAAGCAAATAGTGCTAGTCCGCTGCCTTATTTCTAGTTGTTAACGACCAATATAGATGGTCATAGCCTTGTAAATTGTGGTGGGTTGCTATGACTAGGCGCCACCTCATCAGTTTTGCCTATGTGTCATGTCCATGTGGCAGTTTTTGCCCTAGGTTGTGAAGCAACCTATATTTCTATCATTCCCAAAATTCCCAAACAAATCTCATAAATTCTTTGGGTCATATCTTCGTCAAATATGTAAAACCTTCCTTGCCTAGTTCAAAAATAATTAAAAATATTCATTTTCCTATTTTGTTCAGAGTAACAGTTTGTGAAGGAAGTACCACTTTGGCATGTCCAAATAGTATCCATTTTCTACAGTGCTTTCCTATGCCCAAATAACCATCCTCCACCAAATGCCAGCTCAATCCATTCATTATTTTGAGCCGAGCTTCAACATTCAGATTTATGTCCGGTGTGGTGGTTTGCAAAGCAAGTACCACCTAGGCTCCTCCTTTTGAGCTGAAAATTTGTGAAAACGGTCTTCTTAGTAACTGATCATCCTCAGCCAAAACTCACGCCCATTATCCATGTACATTTCCGCACCACTAATCAAACACTTGGCTGCTAATTCATGTTTGAGCATCGATTGGTCTCCTCATGAGAATCTTATGTTGTAATTTTCTTCCTAGCACCAACCTGGGAGTGCCCAACCCACTAGACATGCCTAGGCGCCCTGAACACATGGCAACGCCACGGTCACACGCTGGTGACCACGCTTGGGCGCATCTGCGAGTGTCTGGCGCTCTAGAGTTGGGGCCCTCGCCACCGCCCAAACCTCGACGTACGCCACCAAACCATGTATTTATGATTAAATAGGTCCTTATGTAACTAGAAATGATTTTTGGAAAAAATACATAGCAAACTATGAGGCAGCTGCAGTTCAAATTTGACCCGCTTCCAGCTGAATCGGCATAAATTTGTCTTTTTCACGAGAGGTGGATCAAAATTTTTTACACCAGACCATTTTGTCAATTGTGCATTAAATATGGCCTAGTATTTTATAAAAATGATTTGGTCCAATTTTGCAACAATTATTTGGTAGTTCCTTCACAAAAAACCTCCTTTCGGGCACTCGAAAAATGGAAAATGGTTTTTTCGTCCAACGAAAATGAAAACTTCCTTAGGCAACATTGTTTGCCATTCCAATATGCACCCTTGTGCACAATATGAGATCATTTTAACAAACTATGCCATGAATGTGGCCATAAGATTGATCATTTGGCTTGAAAGCCATGAATCTTCACACTTGATAGCTCATTTCTGAGAACACTTTTTTAAAATAATTACCGTATTACAAGTTTATTATTTTTCCTGCAAACTTGGTCACATATAATGACACAATGTGAAGGTTTTCCAATTTTTTGATTTTTTTTGAATTTTTTATGCCTGTTTCAAAATGCGGTCAAAACGGCGGGCTTGACCGTTCCTAGCTAGTGGTTGAATCTTGGAATTTTTTGGTGTTTCTATGATTAAATAGATACTTATGTACCTAGAAATGATTTTTGGAAAAATAAAGAGCAAACAATGAGGCAGCTGCAATTCAAATTTGACCTGTTTCAAATTGAATCGGCGACAATTTGTCTTTTTCATCGAGGTGGATCAAAACTTTTGCACCCAATCATTTTGTCAATTGTGCATTATATATGGCCTAGTATTTTATAAAATTGATTTGGTCCATTTGTGCAACAATTATTTGGTAGTTCCTTCACCAAAAACCTCATTTTGGGCACTCGGAAAATGAAAATGAATTTTCCGTGCAAAGAAAATGAAAACTTCCTTAGGAAACATTGTTTGAATTCCAAGATGCACCCTTGTGCACAATATTAGATCATTTGAACAAACTATGCCATGAATGTGGCCATAAGATTGATCATTTGGCTTGAAAGCCATTGATCTCCACACATGATAGCTCGTTTCGAGAACACTTTTTAAAATAATTACCGTATTACAAGTTTATTATTTTTCTGGAAACTTGGTCACATATAATGACACAATGCGAAGGTTTCCCAATTTTTTGATTTTTTTTGAATTTTTTATACCCGTTTCAAAATGCGGTCAAAACGGCGGGAATGACCGTTCCTAGCTAGTGGTTGAATCTTGGAATTTTTTTGGTGTTTCTATGATTAAATAGGTCATTATGTAACTAGAAATGATTTTTGGAAAAAATAAATAGCAAACTATGAGGCAGCTGCAGTTCAAATTTGACCCGCTTCCAGCTGAATCGGCGGAAATTTGTCTTTTTCACGAGAGGTGGATCAAAAAAATTTACACCCAACCATTTTGTCAATTGTGCATTAAATATGTCCTAGTATTTTATAAAAATGATTCGGTCCAATTTTGCAACAATTATTTGGTAGTTCCTTCACAAAAAAACCTCCTTTCGGGCACTCGAAAAATGGAAAATGGTTTTTTCGTCCAAAGAAAATGAAAACTTCCGTAGGCAACATTGTTTGCCATTCCAATATGCACCCTTGTGCACAATATGAGATCATTTGAATAAACTATGCCACGAATGTGGCCATAAGTTTGATCATTTGCCTTGAAAGCCATGAATCTTGAGAGATGATAGCTCATTTCGAGAACACTTTTTAAAATAATTGCCGACACAAGTTTGTTATTTTCTTGGGAACTTGGCCACATATAATGAAACAATGCGAAGGTTTCCCAATTTTTGATTTTTTGAATTGTTTATGCCCGTTTCAAAATGCGGTCAATCTGGTAGGAATGACCGTTCCTAGCTAGTGGTTGAATCTTGGAATTTTTTGGTGTTTCTCTGATTAAATAGATACCTATGTACCTAGAAATGATTTTGGAAAGAATAAAGAGCAAACTATGAGGCAGCTACAGTTCAAATTTGACCCGTTTTCAGCTGAATCGACGATAATTTGTCTTTTTCATCATGGTGGATCAAAACTTTTTTCACCCAACCATTTTGTCAATTGTGCATTAAATATGGCCTAGTATTTTATAAAAATGATTTGGTCCAATTTTGCAACAATAATTTGGTAGTTCCTTCACAAAAAAACCTCCTTTCGGGCACTCGAAAAATGGAAAATGGTTTTTTCGTCCAACGAAAATGAAAACTTCCTTAGGCAACATTGTTTGCCATTCCAATATGCACCCTTGTGCACAATATGAGATCATTTGAACAAACTATGCCATGAATGTGGCCATAAGATTGATCATTTGGCTTGAAAGCCATGAATCTTCACACTTGATAGCTCATTTCTGAGAACACTTTTTTAAAATAATTACCGTATTACAAGTTTATTATTTTTCCTGGAAACTTGGTCACATATAATGACACAATGCGAAGGTTTTCCAATTTTTTGATTTTTTTTGAATTTTTTATGCCCGTTTTAATATGCGGTCAAAACGGCGGGCTTGACCGTTCCTAGCTAGTGGTTGAATCTTGGAATTTTTTTGGTGTTTCTATGATTAAATAGATACTTATGTACCTACAAATGATTTTTGGAAAGAATAAAGAGAAAACTATGAGGCAACTACAGTTCAAATTTGACCCGTTTTCAGCTGAATCGACGATAATTTGTCTTTTTCACCAGAGGTCGATAAAAACTTTTTTCACCCAACCATTTTGTCAATTGTGCATTAAATATGGCCTAATATTTTGGAAAAATGATTTGGTCCAATTTTGCAACAATTATTTGGGAGGTCCTTCACAAAAAAAACTTATTTTGGGCCCACGAAAAATGAATTTTTTTTGCCAAAAAACTCATTTCTCACTACTCCTTTTTGAAGATATTTATCTTTTTTCATGTTTGTTATTTTTTCTGAAAACTCGTTCACATTTTGGTGACACAATGAGAAGGTTTTTTTATTTTCTTTTTGAATTTCTCAGGTCATAAAATAGCTGACATGGTTTTAACACATTGTTTTTAGGCAACTATGACTAATTTAGATGGTCATAGCATCATACTACATTCTGATTGGTCCGTAGACGTTTCACACGGATCATGCATCATACGCCGTCGGATGCTCGTGGATCCAACGGCTCTCCTCAACCCTCCCACACCAACCCCAAACCCTAGCTGGTGATTTTTCATCCACCCCCGCCTCCTTTCTTTCCCAAACCCCAAACCGCACCCTTGAGCCACCTACCCACATCGCACTCCTCCTCCCCCATCTCCTCTCCACTGCCACGCTCTCCCTCCCTCAGATCTCGATCCACCGTCGTCCACCTCCTCGCCCGCCTCCGCCTGGGACTGCTCCGCGTGGGTGCTTCACGGTGCTGCGGTACAACATGGAGGCGGAGCGCCTCAGAGCCCTGGCGCCTGCAGCGGAGGGGTAGATGGTACCCGGTCTCGCTCGTGGAGGACCTGGACCCGTGCGTGCCCACCCCGGTCCAGCTCCTCAACCGCGACCTCGTCATCTGGAACGACCCCAACTCCGGCGAGTGGGTCGCGCTCGACGACCGCTGCCCGCACCGCCTCGGCCCTCCGCGGCCAGATTCGCGCGCTCCCAACCCCCGTCCGTCCGTGGCTAGGGTTGGGTTGCGGGTTCCTCGCCGCCAGATCCACGGTGCCGTCCTTGTCGTCGGGACCGCAGTGCGCGCAGCCCTCCCTCTTCTTCTTTCTTCTCTCTCGAAAAGAACCCGTCCCTCCTCTCTCGACCCACCCCGTCTTCCTCTTCTCCATGACCGGGACCAGGACCAACACCAGGGACGCCATGGACAACACCTCCTTCATCCATCGCCATGCACATGGCACATGGAGCTCCGCCATGACCGAACGCGCCTTCCTCCGACGAGGCGAGCGAAGCCAACCCAGATCGAATCCCCCCTCCTGAATCCATGGACGGATCTCACTCCCACGCGGCCGGAGGCGGCGAGGGGACGCTGTAAGCAACCCCCCTTCTATTTCTCTGATCTAGAATGCCATGTGCTCCGCGAAATTTCTTATGCAGTTGATATAGTGTGGATGGATGGATTCTCTGGTGACTGGTCTTGATCTACATGCCTCTCTCGGCTCATAGCTAATCCAACCCAGCAGTTATAGCGCCTTCTGCATATGTTTATTTGTGTTACCTACCTGAATTTTCCGACTTCCATGGCAGAATGAATGAATGATCTTATGGTGTTAATATGGAAGCCTCTCCTCTGTCCTAGCTTATAATTAGCTAGCCCAGAAGATATGATGCCTTTTGTAATTTGTCCAAGGAGATGCTTATAGAAATCTTGTACTGTGTTAATTTTTTTCTTCAAAATACCTTCAGTGCCCAGGCTTTCCTCTAATGTGCAACTGCAACTTCTTTCATGGTGCTATTGTTTCTTTCAGTTAATTTTTATTTGCATTTTAGTGCTGGGTAGGTAGGATCTTAGGATCTCAGTAGTGCTATATGAGTGTTGTGGATGATTCCTTTCCATGTCATATTGGTCTGACTTCCCGTTGGATAACCAACTCGGTCTCCTGCCGTGCTCGCTGCTGCTATTTAGATTGAGAGAGAGGGATGCTGATTAGTGTAGTTTGTGATTGAGAGAATGCTTGCTGCTGCTATTTGTGCTTACTGATTGATTATCTGATGATTGACATGCTGCTATTTCTACTTGTTGATGTTATTGTTGCCATCCGATACATATTGTTGTCCGTAGCTGCATTGCTGCTGAAACATGATCTGCGATTGCCAATTTTTTGTCTTAATGCCCATCTGTTGTTATTTGCTTGGGGTGTTTTTCATTAAAATACAAAAGCAGTGGCTGTTCTGAAATTCAAGCTATTGAAGAATGATGATAAAATACTATTTTAAGCAGTGGGCTGTGGCTTAGTGTTATTGATGTACTAGTGCTTCGCTTGGCGTAAAATTATAGCAGTACACTTAGATATGCAATGAAATGCTTCTAGTATCTTACACATGTATATTTGACATGAATGTGTATTGCTTGGCTTAAAGTTGCAGCAACCATATTTTACGAATAACTATAGTTGCTTTCAAAATCTCTTTGTGTAAATTTAGCTGCTCATGTGTAAATTGAAAGTGAAGAAACCTGATAAGTTAAACCTGTGCATGATTGTATACCTAATCGATATGCTTTTAAACTGCACTGGGTACTAAACCCAAGTTATATATACCGCGTAATGTCTTTGGCTCTTGGTCATCCTTGCATCTACTACGTGTTTGCTGGAATGTACCTTAGACATCACACTTCTTCGTTGTCTTTTCATTGTTTAAGGTCCCGTGCCATCCATGGAGGAGTTTCAGGAGCCTACTCGACCTCTCTCCTTGCCGCGACCCAACCATAAAGTACCTTTCTTAACATGATTTGCCCGCAGCAGATTTTTAGTCTGCTTACACTGAACATAACACTCTGTTTAATAAACCAAACACATAGTTTACTTGCAGCACCATACGGTGTGATGATGAATGATGCCAGATTTTGAGTCTGCTTGCACGGAACATAACACCGCGTGTTTTATAGCACCACTTTGTATCACAGGACAATGCATGGTTTTCGATTAAAAGTTTGAATGTCATATTACTCGAATGCAAAATTGACCCAAGGTATCGGTTGAAGTCATGTTATCATCATTCATCTGTTGAACAGAACTTACAGGGTTTTGGTCCAGTTGGTGACTTGCTTAGCTTGTCTGCTGAACCCGTAGAATATCTACTTTATGCTTTCGATGTATCATTCTTTGAAAACTCAGCTCCTACTATTCACCTTGTAGATTTTTTATTCTGCAACATATTTGGATGATCGCTGAGTTAGACCACATGACAAGTGCTTTTGAATTCCAATGACAAGTGCTACTGAAAATTTTCTGTTCTTGTTTCTTTAATACGCATGTTCATGAATAATCGCTTCAGTTATTTGTTCTTACGAAAACTTCAGTATGCAAGTACCTATTCTGAGTACAGCAAGTACTAGTTCTTGAGCATTTGCACAGTTTTCATTATTTGTTCTTCTGAAAATTTGCTCTAGTGTGAACTACTACTAGTATGCACTAGCAGCAATCTGTCAATGTTTGATTGAAGCTTACTCTTGTTATAATGTATTGTGTAGTTGTTGTCTCAAACTATTTTGCTACAAGTACCATAATTTGCATTGAAGATATTGTATTCATTCTTTGTATCATAGTTTAATAAAACCATAGCATGATGCTCACATGAGATATCCACATGTTTTTGTGCTGTTTCTTTCCAGCATGATGCTCTCGTTATAATGTATTATGTTGCTGTTTTGCTACAAGCTGTGTGTTGATTTGATAACAGGAGTTTCCTTGTCTGATTTGTGGTTGTTCCTCTTTACAGATGCTCAAGTGTGAAGTGTGAAGCAAGTGTGAAGCTGTGAAGTGTGAAGTCATCAAGTTCTACTTAGTGAAGAGTAGCATATTGTAGCATATATGTGTTGTAAAGATTGTAATAGATTTATTTAGTGGTATATTTGATGAAATTTATGTGTTCTTTTTGATTATGTATGTGATCTGAAAACTTGTGAAATGGAAACTTGACCAATGGGTCCACTTATGAAAATAATCTGTCAAATTTGTACATTTCTGATATGTGGGACCAATTTGAGAGATGATCATGACAAGTGGGACCCATCTGACTAGTGGGACCAGCTTGAATATATAATGGCTGAAAATAGAAAAGCAATAAATAATAAAAGGCCATGGGCCAATAATAAAAAAGGCTACAACGTTGGGCTTGGCCCATGAAGCCGACCAGAATTACCAAGGAAAAAATAATAAAAGGCTGAATAAATGGGCTAGGCCCATGTAGAAAATCGAATTGGACCGGGCTGAATCTTGTGCCACATCAGCTTGCCACGCTGGATGCCTACGTGGCCTGGGGAGGTTGCTAGTGACCAAAATTTTGGTCAAAGAACCAACGACCTTTTACATATCACAGAGAAGGTCGCTATAGTCGATTAATGACCCTCGACTTTTGACCTTCTTTTTGGTCACAAAAGGTCGCAAATGAAAAACTATGACCTTTCAGCGACCAATAGTGAGGGTCACAAGTTGACATATTTCTTGTAGTGTGCTTATTGCTTCCAAGAAGCTCCTTACGACTGTCCATACATTTTTTCCATTCTTTGATTGTTATGTCTCCACTTCTTTTAGAAACCGGTATGGACAATTGAGATTCAGTAGGGACGACACGGGCGTATGTTCAAAACATGAAGGCTACCATGCGTA
Source organism: Aegilops speltoides (assembly GCA_021437245.1). Taxonomy (NCBI): domain Eukaryota; kingdom Viridiplantae; phylum Streptophyta; class Magnoliopsida; order Poales; family Poaceae; genus Aegilops; species Aegilops speltoides. The sequence goes on along the minus strand of CM038141.1, from coordinate 413,870,978 downwards.
TACATCGGATGAGGCACACAATCATTCGGGATTATCTGTTGAAAAACATAGTAATAACCGTAGTTAGCAATGATGTACTAGTTTTAGAAGTGTGCAAAAGATGTACGGATGTTGTAATAGTAAAAATAATCTTACCAGGTATCTCCATGGTAGTTATCGTAGTTCAACACGTGCACTAGTGGCACGTATTGACCATAATGTTGAGGAGTTTGATTGTAGATATTGTAATTCTCAAGATCAGTACAAAATCCGACCGGATGATTTTTTTCCGATAAGTTAATTCGAGCCTTGATTGTAGTATGCGTTACATCTACCATCTTCCGCACATTCTTTGAAGAATGAAAATAAGCTGTCAATGGAGATAAGTTATCAACTATATATTTTGAAATAAACAGTATAAATTACTTAATAACTATGTTTAGCTCACATGAGGGAAGAACAGGAGGTGTATCCACAAGGACCCAAATCGAAGGTGTCTCTTGCTCGATTGTAGGATCACCAAGATCCATGGTGACAAGCATACCCTCATCAAGACCATACATCTTGCAAAATGCATCCCAATTTTTGCAACCAAAATGGGTTACACTCTGAGCATTGTACAGCTTTACTTGAAAATCCACACCATGATGGGTACTTAGGATAATTTTTTTGGTTTCGAAACTTTCATGGTCTTCAAAACCCATCCTCTCCAAGACATAGCGTCTTGCAAAGCATGGGATAAGCTAGTCGAATTGGAAAAGATGAAAAATACACGTTAAAATAGTTGAAGTCGTGCTTAATTACGAAAAAAACTATTGTCGTCGTTGCCGTATGAACATCGCAGGTCTCCTCAAGCTTAATGCTGAAGCGCCGATCTTCGTCCAGCTCAATGAACCTGTCGCAGATACCTCGGTCGTCGTGGCACCAGTCGCACTCCCCCGGGCGGTTTTCTTCGTCCGATGAGTACGACATTTCCGGCCTACGTTCATAATTCAAATATTAAACTAGAACATTATTATTAATCACGGATTGACTATCGATGATCGATGTACGTACGTAGCTCCTCTTTCATTCCCGAATGCATTATTATACCAAATTGTCTAGCACACGGGAATGAAGGAGAACTTATCCAATATGAGCATTCAATAAGCAAAACCAAATCATAAAATAAGCAAAACCAAATCATAAAAGAAAGTATAGTATTCAAATTAGCATGCATTCAATAATTATAAGCAAAAGTACATCATCTCTTGGTGTCCGTACATCGTTGAATATTATCACTAATACAACTAGAACCGTAGCGCCCGACGGGTATCGACGCGGGCGGTGGACACCCAAAGATAAGGAACCATCACAGGATCATAGCTCGGTGAGATCCTCGAAGAACCTGCCGGTATTGTCGAACCTCCTCCAATGCAACCATGTAGCGACGGACGTGCTCATCCTCCTCGCTGACACGGTGACGTACCACCTCCGCGGTGTCCGGATGCCTCACCACCGTCACTGGCCCACGCGACCGCCACCAAACAAGGATCGGGTCAACAACGGGCTGCCTCCTCACCAACCTACGTCCCCGGAAGGTAGCACCTCCCAATACCAACCCGGCGGAGCCCAGTCCTGAACATGGCCCTGATCAAGCAGGCCTCCACCGCCGAGTCGACGACGACGAGGATGTGGGATAGGCATCGCCGACGTCGACGCGGGAACTACTTCTATATATAGTTAAATAAAAGTAGTTTTATTAATTAAATCAACTATCTAGTTCAACTACTAAGCACTTACTATAAATAAATAAGTAGTACTTACTAAAAACAAACTAGCTAGTTCAACTATATATAAACTACTTCTTATTTTTTTCCTTTTTCTAAATATTATGAACAAAAAAATCATTAAAATTCTATGAACAAAATTAATTACACAATCGAAATATCACCAAAAAAAATCTATTAACAATAATATCACCAAACATGCATATTCAATAATAATATCACCAAAAAAATCTATTAAAAGAAAAAAACTAACATAATATGAACAAATTAATTACTACACATATTTAATCTAACAAAAAATCTAATTAATCTAACAAAAATCTAACATAATATGAACAAATTAATTACTACACATTTAATCTAACAAAGAAATCTAATCTAACAAAAAATTTAATTAAATCAACTATCTAGTAAAATAAATCAGTTTATTAAATCAACTAGCTAGTTCAACTATATATAAACTACTTCTCTTTTTTTTCCTTTTTCTAAATACTATGAACAAAAAAATCATTAAAATTCTATGAACAAAATTCACTACACAATCTAAATATCACCAAAAAATCTATTAACAATAATATCACCAAACATGCATATTCAATAATAATATCACCAAAAAATCTATTAACAGAAAAAAATCTAACATAATATGAACAAATTAATTACTACACATATCTAATCTAACAAAAAATCTAACATAATATGAACAAATTAATTACTACACATATAATCTAACAAAATTATTTAATCTAACAAAAAAATCTATGAACTACATATCTAAATTACTACACATCTAACCTAACAAAAAAATCTATGAACTACAAAAGAATCTAAAAAATTTAACAAAAATAAAAACGCTCATGTCGGCGCCGAGCGGCAGGGCAGGGGCGACGACGGGCTCGGTAGCAAGGCAGGCGACCAGACAGCAGGCTCGGGCGGCGACGGGACGGCGGGGCTCGAGGCGTGAGGGGCGGCGGTTGTCGACGACGTCGGGCGGCACTGGTAGCTGATGATGGGCGAAGGACGCTGGCGGCGATAGGGGCGGCGACAACGCGCGCTTGACACGACAGCGGGCTCGGGCGGTGAGGGCAGGGCTCGGCGGCGACAGCGACGAGGAGCAGAGGCGTCGGGGCGAGAAAGAGATGGTTTTGGCGAAAACTGCTAAGTCTAGTATATATAGCAAAAGCATTGGTCCCGGTTGGTGGCTGCAACCGGGACTAATGCCACCTTTAGTCCCGGTTCGTGCCACCAACCGGGACCAAAGGCATCTTTTCAGCAGTGCAAAGGGCGGAAAACGAAGACCTTTGGTCCCGGTTGGTGGCTCCAACCGGGACTAAAGATGAGCATTCGTCCCGGTTGGTCCAACCAACAGGGACCAAAGAGTAGCATTGGTACCGGTTGGTGCCATCAACCGGTACCCATGGACCCGTGTAACTACTTTTTTATTTTCTGCAGCTATTTTTTTGTTGATTCTTCCTGCAGCTGTTTTTTTAGTCCCACCTCACCAAGCGAGGGGCACTCGCAGCTGTTTATAAGCCCTGAGTGCAGAGACGATGACGAAGAGGCTCAATGCTGCTGCACGTTGGTTATTTTCAAGCCTTAAGGAATACGGTAGACTGCACAGAGCTATGTGCAGTGCAGTGGACACTATTCCAAAAGGCTTGAAGCAAATTAACGAGCATTGCGCCTCTTTTTTAGTTTTAATGAATTATTACAACTCAGAAATAAAAAGAAAAAACATAAATGTAGTAGAAAAGAAAAAAATATATAAAAAACCACTCAGAAATAAATAGAAGAAAAAATAATTTTGATTAACTTTACTAAAAAAATAGCATAGATCAGATCTGTTCTGACCGTTGCAGCCGGCGATGGTGGTCATCTCTTCCGTCAGAGGTGGTCGGCCTGAGGCTGGGTGTTCGGATCCCGGGATCCGTCACCTGGCACCAGCTGCGAGTCGGGGAGACGTAGTTGCCTGTGAAAACCGAGCCGACGGCGGGCGATGGCGGCGTTCCATGTCGTTACCATGATGAAGGCATCGTCATGTGACTACCGTTGACCCACTCGTATTGCTCCGGGGGAAACCCTAGGATCTGGTGTTCCAGACCGGACGATGGCGGCACTGCGGTGTTGTCTCTCTCTTGGGAGCATTGTTTTGTGGAGCAGCGCTGGAAGTCAGAGGAAGGAGGTGGAGCGGCTTCGTCTTGCACGGAGCTTTGGTGGAGCTGTCAAGTCATGCCTGGCCGACAAGTGCTATGCTTGGTCATGCCTGGTCGGAGGTGCTACGCATGACAGATCCACCAAGGGCTTCAAGCTGTGTCGGCTGGTGGTACTTGGCAGCATGGCGCTGAGGTGTATCAGTGGCGACCGTGACGTGTTCAGCTATTTGCGCGGGACTAAAGATGAGCATTCGTCCCGGTTGGTCCAACCAACCGGGACCAAAGAGTGGCATTGGTACCGGTTTGTGCCATGAACCGGTACCAATGGACCCGTGTAACTACTTTTTTATTTTCTGCAGCTATTTTTTTGTTTATTCTTCCCGGAGCTGTTTTTTTAGTCCCACCTCGCCAAGCGAGAGGCACTCGCAGCTGTTTATAAGCCCTAAGTGCAGAGACAATGACGAAGAGGCTCAATGCTCCTGCACGTTGGTTAGCTTCAAGCCTTGAGGAATACGGTAGACTGCACAGAGCTATGTGTAGTGCAGTTGACACTATTCCGAAAGGCTTGAAGCAAACTAACAAGCATTGCGCCTCTTTTTTATTTTTAATGACTTATTACAACTCAGAAATAAAAAGAAAAAAGTAAATGTAGCAGAAAAAAACTATATAAAAAACCACTAAGAAATAAAAAGAAGAAAAAATAATTTTGATTAACTTTACTAAAAAATAGCATAGATGCTTATTTTTAATGACTTATTACAACTCGAAATAAAAACAAAAGAATAAATATAACAGAAAAGAAAAAATATAAAAACTACTCAGAAATGAATAGAAGCAAAAAATAGTTGTGATTAAGCGTACTAAAAAGGAGCATATATGCTTATTTTTAATGGCTTATTACAACTCGAAATAAAAAGAAAAAAAATAAATATAGCAGAAAAAGAAAAAAACTATATAAAAACTACTCGTAATGTGCAGAGATGCGCTTATAGAGGAAATTCAACTTAATTCATAACGAATTTCAAGAGAAATCCGTATGAATTTATGCTAAATTCCCTATATAAGGGCATCTATTTTCATTTTCAGAGGAGCTCAATAAGGTAGAAAGGAAGGGGCTTATAAACCGGTCCGATTCCCCTTCGGTTGGCGAGGTGGGACTAGACTCTGGTCGCAACGAGGACCAACCCTTTAGTCCCGGTTTATGGCACGAACTAGGACTAATGGGCAGCCTTTGGTCCCGGTTCAAGCCACCAACCGGGACCAATGGTGTTGGGCCAGGAGCGAGGCTCATTGGTCCCGGTTCGTCCCACCAACCAGGACCAATAGGTCCAGACGAACCGGGACCAATGGCCCACGTGGCCCGGCCGGCCCCCGGGGCTCACGAACCAGGCCCGATGCCCCTATTGGTCCCCGTTCTGGATTAAACCGGGACTAATGGGCTGGACCGGCCTGGACCATTGGTCCCTTTTCTACTAGTGGATGTAGACGACCGTCACGCCGTTGAATGACTCCATGAACCTCGAGATCTCTTGGAACCCCAATCCTCAGCCCCAGAACCCGTCCCCGGGATATTTCATCATCATGCACTTCTCCGAGGTGCAAAGCTTCCCCAGTAACGTCAAGCGCCAGTTCTACATTAGTATTAACGGTATGCAGTTGCCCAAAAATGTTAGCCTGAACTACCTTCGCACTGGCTTCATGTCCAATGGAAAGGCGCCTTACTGACACAACAAATATAACATCTCCATGTACGCCACCGCCAACTCGATGCTGCCACCTACGATCAGTGCCATCGAGTTCTTCTCCATCATTTCCATTACCAACATTTCCACTGACTCCCAGGATGGTACGTGCCTATGCAAATATTTGACATGTACATATGATTAATTCATAAACACATAGGTCGAGCATGATAGTTACAACTTGCTGTGGTTAACTGTTAACTACAGTATCTGCCATCATGGCAATCAAAGCAAAGTATGAGGTGCAGAAGAACTGGATGGGTGACCCATGTGTTCCTAAGACTATGGTCTGGGAAAGGTTGACATGTAGATACACCATTGACAACCCTCCAAGGATCATAAGCATGTAAGCAGTTCATATATCTATATACATAATACTTTTTAAGAGAAATGTTTGTCTGATATATTAATAAAACATGAAATACATAATTACAAGAAACCACACTGCCCAATGGAGATAGAGCAGGTTACCAAACTACCAAGTGCCTTGGAACTGATCCACTCGATATTTGCTCTATGCAGAAATCTTTCTTCTAGTGGTCTCAATGGTGGATTTTTTGTCCAAAAGGACCCTCTGCCGAACGCTATTGACAAAAAAGACTACCTACGGATCATTTTGACAAAAGGACCCCCTCGGCCGGTGGCGGTGCGGCGGCGACACGTGGCACTGCCGCCACGCCAGAGGCGGCGGGCCGCCGCCACCGCAGAGGCGGCCACACCGCTGCCACGCGAAGCTAAACGGAATCTCCAGCGCGACGGAACGGGCGGGCAGGTGGGCCCAGCCGCCACGGGTGAGGCGGCCGGCCTGGCGCTGATCGCTGCCAGCCGACAGCCTGCTGCGTCTTGGGCCCCGCCAGGGCCAGGCCGCCACTAGCCGAGGCGGCGGGAGCTGTCTTCTTCTGACGCCACATCTTGTTGACGGCGCTGATTTCGAGGCGCTGATTTGAGGCACGATTCGCACGTGCTGAAAACTGGCTGGGCGGGAATCACGCTACCGAGTGTTTGCTTTTGCTGATTCCTACGCTGCAAACAGCGAATTTCAATCGCTCGGCTTGTTGCTTTGCTCACGCTACTGGAACCGAGGCTGCCGACACTACAGGATCCTCTCCCTTTTATATACCATTCTTCAGCTGCGTGCGCAAGCACTCCGAAACCTCGTTCCTCTCCTTTGCTCTCTAAGTCCCTCGTTCCTCTCCTTTGCTCTCTAAATCTCTAAGTACACAGAGAAAAGAAAGCACTTTCACTCGTGATTTAGGGTGATTTAGAGTTGGATTTTGAGGATGATGAAGTTGAAGAAAAAATAGATTAAGGTAAGATCTATCCATTTTTGTTGATTTCATTCGCATGCATGATGTTTTTATTCTATTTGATTAGTTCCTAAGTGTGTATTCAATGTTGCTTTAGGCATTATTTCCGCACTTGGAGAAGTCATTTGGAGTTTCTGTAGTAGGAATAGCCGTGCAAAGTGAACTACGAAGTTGAAGATCAAGGTATGAGCTTTGCAATACATTTATTTATTTATGCATGCAGGGTGGTAATTAGTTTGTCCTTTAGCTCGTTATTAGCTATGTGATGGTAGTGCTTAGAGGTTTGAAATAATTTAAGACGATGTAGCATTTAAAGATGTTGACATGCTTAGAAGTTGAAGATGTTGCATCAATGTTAGGTGCGTCCATTAGTATTGACATGCGGAAAATCTTAATATGGTAATTAAGAAAAAATTGTACTGTAAGTGTTTATTGCATGCGGTATGTTATTTCATGTGGTATGTTATTTTATGTGGTATGTTTATTAATAAGCCTATATTTAGGAAACTGTAGGTCTACTTTGTTATGTCGCAATAATCTAAATTTTATATGTTAAGATTAGGTGCTAATGTACTTAATGATGTATGTAATTAGGTAAAATAATTCATCTTAGTAGCAAACAAGGAGGAGAAGGCGTGATTGAAGAAATTGTGATTCCATTTTCGTGTCCCATTTTGAGGTGATGAACACATACATGGAAGTGCTATTTTCATACTTTTGTTAGCAGGAAGAAAAATCCGTGTGTAATATTTTTGTTAATGTGATAATAGGTTGACGAGGTTCATATAGTCTGGCGACGGATATTTATTGGAACTATTTTGACGCTTAATTGCATCATATTGGAGGTAAGGTGAAAATGACACTGTAATTTTGTTAATATTTTTTGTATTGATGTACTATTGTGAATAATGTGCATGCTGCTGCAAATATTATTATTTGTAGATAAATGATTGTTATCGTATCATGTGAAAAAAAATTAGTTAAAGCCGAAAGAAATTAAATGTTACTCATATGATATTAAAATGTTATTATCGTACTATTATGTTTACTGGTTGTTTGGATAGCGAGTAATTACCATGGGTTTTGTCATAACATGGGTATAAAATGACGCCGTAATTTTGTTAATATTTTTTATATTGATGTACTGTCATGCCGCTGCAAATATTATTATTTGTAAATAAATGAATTTTATCGTATTACATGAAAAACATTATATCATGCCGGAAGAAATTAGATATTTTACTCATATGATATTTAAATGTTATTATCATAATATTATGTTTAGTGGTTGTTTGGATAGCGAGTTTTAGGATATTTAAGGATGTTATTATCGTAATAGTTGTTTTTCCAGAAGCTAAGTTTTTGCATGTTACGAGAACTATTTTAGGATATTTTTGGGGTAGTTAGAGAAAAGCATACGGAGTTTTAGTTTGTTACGCTCATAGACAAGTTTGAGAAAAATAGATTTTTAAATACCCGTTAACCAAACAACCCCTTAAAGTCTAAGCAAATGATTCTAAAAACAAACCGAATATTTATAACGAAAATACGGTTATTATTTTAGTCATAAGATATGTAAATGTTGTCATCATTACTAAATGTTTATTTACTAATTATTTGAAATGTAAACATGTATGATGATTAGGTACTATGGAAAATTTAGTAGTGTACTATGGGAACGTCTTACGCGACGGTCCATGCGGGGTGGATGTGTCCTTGTGCGAGTCGACTACAGTAGTGGTGAGAGACATGGTCAACGTGGGTTACGCAGCTGTTAGAAGGTGCATCCGAGCGGTGTTTGGCCCAGTGATGCAGGAAAAAAAATGACAATGGAGGCCTTCGTCGTTGACGGAGGAAATGATGGGACAGTTGCCCGTTGGGGTTTGCGGCCTGTCACAGGTGATCGGTCGTGGGGGTCGTACATGAGGTTTGCAAGCAATCCCAATAACTCAATGTATGGTCAGCCGATGGTGTATGTGGAGTTCATTTCAGTCACCGATGTTGCGGATGCGAGTGCGGGGTGGTGAGGTCGAGTTGGCCATCACATCAGCCCCTAGCATCGCCCATCGGAACCGACGGCGGCCAGCTGTGTATGACACAGGATATTGGTCGTGCCGTTGACATGAGCGAACACGTGGAGGGATTGCGAGGCGCTAGATGATGATGATCATTCTTCTGCGTCTTGAGTCAAGCGGAGAAGAAGATGTTCCTCCTCAAAGGGCGGTCGCGCGGCATTGCAACCTGGCTTTTACAGGATATGAGCATCACCAACGAATTTCACTGCTTCTCGGCCTAGGAGCGGGAAGCCGGAGGTTGGGCAAGTTTTCCCGGATAAGAAGTCTGCTTACGTGCAATGGGTAGCTATGCAATCGGCATCCACCGCGAGAATAGAGTGAAGCGATCGATAAAAAGAGTTGAAGGTCATATGCATCCACACGCGAAAGGTTGCCGCGGAAGAGTTCTCGCTAGATGAAGCTCGGGTATGTCGGTCATGGCATATCACAAAAATAGTGGAGCATACCAGTGAGCAAGCGGGACTCTTCAGATCAACTGCAATGTGACAGCAAAATTTGTGGCACGTAAGATGGAAACAATTGTGCAGGAAGTCTCAACATTAGTGTTAGGGCTCGCAAAAGATGCAGAGGATCTAATTGGATTCCTGTTAGCTATAGCAAGGCTAGGCGTGCGAAGGAAAATATATTCAAGAACTTGTATGGTACCTATGAGGAGGCATATTCTTATGCCCCTAGAATGCTTCATCAAATAGCAAGTGCTAATAGGGGGACTCAAGTTTGGCGGAGAGAACGTCCAAACCCAATGAACCCGGGTGAGCTAATCCTGGACCGCTTATTCTGGGCATTCACCCAGACTATACAAGCCTTCAGAGGTTACGATGGGAAACCACTGTGCTGGCCCAGAAAATTCCATGATCAAAAGCAACAAAGTCAAATACATCATTTTTAGTGCCCAGAAGAAAGCCACCCGACTGACCAACAGAGGCCACATAGTTCCATTTAAATCTATCTATCCCAGCAACGACCGAGCGCTTTCTTCTCCTCTCATCCCCCTCTCTCCTGGGGCGTCACTGACCCATGGCTCCCTCTTGTCGGTGTTCCTACCTTGTGCGGCTTCCCTCTCTCCCTCCTCCCGAGGTATCCACCGGGCTCCTCGCCGGCGGCGAGCCCCGTCCTCCCCCTCTCTTCGGCTCCCCCGCCCCGTGCTGCGGCCCTGGTTGTGCTCCGGGCTAATAGGTTTTGGGCGCTCGATTCGGATGATTCCGGCTCAGATTCTGAGGCCCTCCCCCCTCCTTCCCATCCGTCTTAGTTGGGAGGGTCGTCGGATGCTCTGGCGGTGGGTCGCCGGCGCAAGTTTGCTCCGGGGGGTAGGGGGCGGCCGGTCGGGCCTGGCGTGGGCGTGGATGGATGGTGCCGCATCGCTCGTGGTCGCCGGCGCGCTGCTTCCTGGCCTATGGATGGGTCGCTGTTGGGCTCCGGGGAGGCGGTGGTGGAGTCACCGGCATCTTCCCCTCCGGCGGCTACCCTCCCTGGCTCGCCTTCGGCCGTGGTTCCCACCTCCTTGGCGGCGGCGACGCCGGTGCGAACCCTAGATCTGGGATCGGGGCTGGCGCTGGTCCCCTGTCTGGGCCGCGGGCTCCTTTGGCTGCTATTGGGCCGTGTGGGCTTGTTTCGATCCCTTCGTTGGCTTCTCCTTCTGACTTCCCTCCCCTCCTGTCTGTGGTTCCTGGGCCGCGGTTGGCCCAGGTTCAGCCCAATCCTCCCTCAGCCCCCCTTGGCGAGCTCGGCCTGGCTAGCTCTGGCTATTTATGGGTTCGGAAGGGTGCGACTCACCCTTTTCTAGGGTTTCCTGCTTCCTCATCCGATTTGCGTCGGCGCCGCCTTCCCATCCGCTGTTTCGTCAGATCTGCTCCTCCCCCTCCTCTCTTCCTATCCTTCGCGACGATGGCCGCGATGGATCGCTCCCGCGGGTCCTCTAGCGAGGCGGTCTCCGGCCAGAAGCGGGGGCGTGATGGCTCTGGCGACGACGCCGCGGATCTGGATTACGAGGCTGCGCTCCGTGCCAAGCTCCAGGCCTCGCTCGCTCCGGGCGCGGGGGCTGCGACGGCGACGGCCGGTGCGTCCCCTCGGGCTTCTGGTTCTGGGTCGTCGGTCCCTCCGCCTCCCGTGCCTGGTGCTCCGGTGGCTGCGGTCGATCCCTGGGATCAGGCGGCGCTGGGGAGCCGGGCGGGCTCCTCGGGGCCATCCTCGTCGCCGCTTCGCTGGGTGCGGTCCCCCGGGGTGGCGGGCCGCCGCGGGCACCGGCGGTGGCATGTGGTGGCCCGTCTTGTTTCGTTCCTCGTGGCACGTCGGGGGTCCCTGCTCGCCGTCCTGTTGACGCTGCTGCGTGGCGTGGCGCCGGAGCTGGTGCTGGTGCTCCTGGTGATGGCATTCTTCCTCCTCCTCCCTCTCGAGATCCTGGTCGCATCCCTCCTCACTCTCAGGTCTCCAACCCCATCCTCACATGCTTCGCGTGTCATCGCCCTGGTCACTTTCAGTCCCGCTGTGAAAACCCTCCATTTTGCCACATCTGTAGGGAAGAAGGCCACCTCACAGTGGACTGTCAAAGGCGTGTCAAACCCCCTTCCTCGTTCACTATGGTGTTGGCCTTCCTGGGTGCTCTTTCTTTGCCCTAGATAGGGAGGTCCCTGTAGCAGCTCCTATCCCCTCGCTTTCCAATGTTGGTGTCATATCTGTTCAGGACAAGCGCATCTCCTCCCAGGTCCTTCTTGATGAACTTCGGCTGTGGGATGAGGGCGGGTGGGATTGGCAAATCCGCCAGTTATCTGAATTTGAGTTTCCTGCGACCTTTCCTTCTAAAGAGAGCCTCCGCATGATATCCTCCTGTACTGGCTTCACGCTCCCTCTGAATCAACTAGTGGTATCGGCTAAAGCTGCATCCAATGGGTCCAAGGCTATCTCCTCTCTGTCTGATGTTTGGGTGCTAGTGGATGATGTTCCTCCTAACATGCGTACAACAACCTTCCTAATGTCTTTTAGGGTGCTCCTCGGTAAGCCCATCGAGGTTGATCAAGCCTCTATGTCTGTTCTTGGACCAGCTCGTCTCCGGGTCTGGTGTGTTGACCCTGTCTACATACGTGGTTCCATTGACGTCTTCCCGGCGGCGGGTGGCTTTCGGCTTCGGGTCCGGGTGGAGGGTGCTCCTGGCCCAGTCTCGCCTCCCCCTCCCCCCCCGCCTCCGGCCTTCGGCAATGATGACAAGAGCAAGGATGGTGATGGGTGCCCAGACGACTCGATGCATGGCACGGATCCTCGCTTTACCCAGTCGGAATGGGATGGGTTGTCCCCTGAAGACCAAGACCTATTGAAGGACAGTGCTCCGGCGGGCGGTGGGGCACAGGACTCCTTGCCAGGTTTGGGTGGTGGGGCCGCAACCTCTGGTGGGACGAAGGGAACTCCACTCTCGGCGGCGTGCTCTAATCTTCCTGCTCGCCCCACCTCCCCTTTGCTTCCTGGCATTGAAGATTTGCCCCCGGTCGGTCCGTCGGCGCGCAAGAAGAGGAAGAAGTCATCGGTGAAGAAGTTCTCAGCAAAGAGCAGGGCGTCCGGTGATTCCAGGCAGTCCGCGGCTGGGCTCTGCCGCAGGTTGGAGGTGGATTTGGGTGCGGCCTCGGACCCGTCCTCGGCGGCCGCGTCCCCCAGTCGTGCTCTCCCTGTTCCTGTTCGCTCGCCAGCCTCTATTGCTTGCAAGAGCGGTCGGGTCTCCAACAGCGGCGAGCGTGTGGCTGACCGGGCGGCTCGACGTGCGGTGGCTCGGGATCTTCCTTCTTCAGGTTCGCGCCCAGCCCCGTCCTCTTCCTTTCCTAAGGTTCTGTCTCCTGTTCGATTAGTTCTACCTTCTTAGTCTGATGAGCAGTTGTTTAAGATTTTAGATGATGTTGGGATTTTCTTTGATTCTAGTTTGGGATCCCCCTCTTCTTTACTTGATGTGATTAGGGCTAACGAACTAGGTCAGGCTGACATTGCTAAAGCCAAGGAGGCTGGGGTACGTGTGTCTGCCCCTCTGGTTGTGGCCGGGGGGGGGGGGGAGGGGGGGTTGTGGGGGAGGATGACAGGTGTCAGGACTCCCCGGTTCAGAAACATGGGGCTGGGAAGCGCGCTAAACCCTGTAAGGCTCCGTGTAGGTCGAGTCTTAGAATTAAAAACCTCTCCTTCAGATGAAGGCCTTATTTTGGAATATCAGAGGTTTCTGCGCTAGGGGGCGCAGGGATCAACTCAAAGATTTGGTGTGGTCTGAAAATCAGTGCTTCTTGTACTTTGCTTAAATGCTTCTTCTTGGTAGGATCAATAGTAAATAGTGGATGGAAGAATACTTTTCAAGCTTAAGCATTTGATTTTTGGGCGATATGGTGTTTGCTCTTTATCGATGTTCCTTCTCTTTCTTTTTTAATAAATAGACAAGCTGGATCCAGTGTGTGCGTCCATGTGTTCTTTTGGTGAATAAGTGATGAATGCTGGGAAAGGAGCCTCTGTTTGACATTATCGTGCAGAAAGATACATTCACATGTTTATAATTTTGTATCGTGGTTGTGTTTGAAGTTGTTAGTTCCCAAATATATATCCACTTCTTTGAGACTTTTATCTATGTAACATTTCTACTCTTTGTTCCCTGGTGGTGGCAGTTTGTTTCCCGACGTGTGTGGGGCTCCTCCTCCCCACATCCCTTTTCTCTTCCCGCGATCTGCCGCCTTTGATCCATTTGCGCTCTGTCTGTTGTTTCCCGGTGGTAGTTCGATGGATTCAAAAAGGTGACCATGGAAACCAGTGTAACTAAACCCTTCGCTCAAAGCTAGGCTGCACTTATCGTATACTATGTTGCATAACCTTACCTTCAGGAAGAATATGTGCTGGGGCTTCTTTGGTGATATGAAACCAACCATTGATATATTTGTTTCATTGCATCTTTTGACTTGGATGTCTAATTTCTAATTATGATTATTTGGCAACCAAAAGATAATGTTGGTATCCTCGAGGATGTCTTGAATGATATGAGGTTTGGGAGGGCAATGAGTTTCTATTTTGCGTATCTCCGACTTGATTGGCTGTGGTCACTTAACCTATCCTGGACTGGTTGTGGTTTCTATTTTTATAGTCACGAGGTTAGTTCTCAGAAAGTGGAATCTGCATATTATTTTGTATAGCTTCTGTAGGTCAAGATTGACACCAATTATTCTAACAGTGACTAGGCATCTTAAGTGTGGCAAACTCTCCCAGGTCATAATAAAGAAGAAAGTAGGCATGGTCTCATGATTCCCATATGGTAATGATGGTGAGTTTTTTGGTTTGCATTTCAAAAGCCTCTATGGTGCCGAAAAGATGCTCTACTTGGTTGTGATCAAAGGGATCTTTAGTTTATCAGGCAGTTAACACGCTTTAGCAAAACTGAATCACTCATCTGTGAGGTTTGGCTTTGTTCATAAGGTAGTACTTCTATACCTTGTCCGAACATTAGTTACATATATCTTAAAGCACGTCAATAGTAGATTAGTAAGTAAAGCCCTCAAGTGGCTTAAAGAATTGCACTTTCCACTTCCATTGAGAATGTCAATGCAACCTCAAATTAAGTGGAATAATCTTGGCCCCTAAAAGTGTGTTGAATTTTGAGATGTTCTGCGAAATTAGTTGCATCAGGACATATGTATTGATCTATACATGGTTCTGTCTAAATTTCATGGGCTTGCACATTATTTCGGTCATACATTGGATGGTGAGTTGGGTGGGTCACATAGGCACACCATTCTAAAACATGTGGATGTTATTTGTTTCTTGGTACGATGGTTAGCTCTAAAATTGCATTAGTTTCTGTGACTCCTTGCAGCCTGTTGATTATATATGATCAATTATAATATTATAGTTACAGATTATATAAACAGGCTTGCTACCGGCGGAGTAGAAATACCGTGTGGTGTCAGTTAACTTTCTGGTTCTTGATTTAAAATCTAACCTACCACGGTCCGCATTCGGTATCTTGGGTGGAAAGCTTTCGATTGATGTCTGATTTTGAAGTGGCAAATGTAAGATCGAAAATTATGGTCACTATAAAGTTGGATTGAAAAGAAAGCATGGATGAAGCATTTTTCGGCTCCACCTTCATACATCACCAATTGCTGCTACAATTTTGTCAGCCTGACTTGTCTGATAGTCAAAATATCTGATTGTATTGCTTCACATTTAATAGCATGATGAGACTGAAACATGTGTCCATCTCTGCTTAGCCTTAACTTAACCTACTCATGTTCCTTAGCATGATATAACAATTTCCTTCACCTAGCTGAAGTCGGTAGGACCTATTAAGCATTTCTGATTGTTTTATGGGTTAAAATCCTTTTAGCACACCTACCCCCTATTTACCGCATCTTCTTTTCTATATATTTTGCAGTCAGTTTGTCAAATATCCTGTGTGGTCAGTCTTTTGGTTGAAGTTGATTTCCACTATGCATCTATTTATTGTCATATTGTTTTTCAAGAAGTAAATAAATTTCTAAGTAGTTTTGTATTCTTACCACAAAGATGTGCAACGAAGGTTACGTTTCCTTTGGTATGGACTGTAGCCGTCCTCAGTACCGTGAATCTGACCTTACTCGAAAAAATTTCTTGGTATGTGTCATGGTTACTAGGATACATAGTCAATGTTGCTTCCATTTCTTACTGGGTTTCACTTACGATTAGCAACTTTTCATTCTCTAAGTGTCTGGAATCCTGCTCAGAGGAAGCTCCTTGATGAGTTGGGCATCCCGGCTGAAGATGTACCCGCTGACAAGTTCACTCCGCTGGGTCAGATGCTTTACAAGGCGTCGATCGTAGAGACAGAAGAAAACTAGGCAAAGCTCTCGATGCTCCATCAAGTAAGCACCCACTTCTTACCTATGCACTTAATTAGTTGCCTACTGAATTGGTCTGTGAAAACTATTCTTCATGTATTCTTCAATGCTTAGTTGCTTACTAAAATCTTGCTCCTCAAGATTGACATATTGCACTATGATTATGATCCATGAACTGCTTCTGTTTAGATTAGATTTTAGAGAGTACGTAAAAATGATGTAAACAACTGTTTTCCAAAAAAACAAATTTTGTATGATATACGTGCTTTTACCTTATGAAAAGGGTTCTGGTCATGTCATTGCCTTCTTTAATTGGACCAGACACTTGATATGTTGCAGTATGTGTTCTGCTTAGCACCCTGGAGTCCTGGAACGATTCCAGGACTCCATGCAACAATTACTGTCCAAATTGTATTGCTTTGATTCCATTGCTACAGTACTTGATTCCACTGCCTAGTTATCAAAAGCACCAGGACGGAATCACGGACTCATACAGTACTTGATTCCACTGCCTTTTGTTATTACTTTGACCAACCGCAATGTACCGAACCAATTTATACTAGTAGAACGCCCGTGCTTTGCCACGGGATTTTGTTTCTTGATTGCACATATAAATATAATGCATATAGCTTAGGAAGGAGAAAGACCGCCATAGCACCCCGTCCAAATAATAAATATGTAACTAGTTACTCAAATTCCACATGTAATTCGACAATGTATACAAAGAGAGCAATGATAAGTATCTATTGCAACTAAGATCTACTTAATGCACTTATAATATTCTTGTACAATGTGAGGAATGTTGTCTTTCACTTCATTCACATGGTAAGTCATTCTTAGCTGGTAGCAATCTTGCAGGAGTTTGGCTCAAGACATGCGCATGGACCTTGTGTTGTACTCCATCCATCCCATAATATAACAACGTTTGTAAGCTTAAAAACATTCTTATATTATGGGACGGAGGGAGTAACTCTTTTACAGTCGGTGCTACTTTGATCTGTACACAAGTAAACCAGTTCTGGTTCATTAAATAAAAAGTTGCACTTTGAACAAAATTCAGCACACCAAGGATTGTAGCTTTTGCTATTTGTGAAAACGGAACTATGTCCAGCAATTTATCCATGCATAAAGGTGAGATAACAAAACAATGAAGTAGTGCCCATGATACATGTCAAATTAGCTACTCATGTCATGTCAAGCATCTCATCAAGATCTCTTAATCTTTTTAGTCCTCCACTAATTAAAACTTAATATTTTGCTTACCATCACAACACCATTTCCTTTTTCAATCCCAGTCCTTGCTATCTGCCCCAACTCACCTTGACAACGAATGACAAGCATAATTAGTTCAATGAGCACACAACAGGTAAAAGAGAAAGGTTTTAAAATAACCAACCACGAGTATGATCAGGAGCTCGGCTACTTTTGTGTGGTGATTGCCTGCAAAATTTGAAGACATAGGCATGGAAGATGAAAGCCATGAATTGGTCCATTAAAGACAACCTTCTTAACAACAAGCAAGGATAACACCATTTGGATCTCCTTTTCACACTGAAAATTCAACAACACAGGGTAGATATACAAGTACACGCACAAAGCATGCCGAAAATTCAACACTTACATGATATATAATTAGTCAACTATCAAATAAGTTATAAGAAAACTTTAACATATTCTCAAATGGAAATTAAACAACCATATTGTATATCTATGCTACTGCAGTACTACATGTGCATCGGTGATGCTCTAACTCGCATAATCATACAAAACCCATTCTATATTGCATTGGCGGTTATGCAGTTGCATCAGTACTACATATTTTTGTCTTTCCGTAAATAATATAAGACACTCAGGCCGGGAGACATGCCATTATGTTAGGAGGTACTGTCAAGCATCTAATCATAAGAGCAATGTGAACTGGTCCTACATGGAGATCATGGACTCTTCTCCAATTCCCATTGAATTGTGAATTAGGCCATCACATTTTTGGACTTAGTTAGTGTCCAAGATCAGATATTTGTGTGTACAACTCCCATCCCTCATGGTTACTCCTGAACTCGTTCGCTCCCTAAATAAATTTCATTAAGAATAAGCTGGCATCAGGTCATCTAACAGTTCCAAAAGAAACAAGAATTTTGCAATGTCTAAACCTGCTATCTTTACTTCATTTAGTTACAGAAGCAACCACCGCTGATTTCTTCATGTGAGGCTTTGCCATTGAAATCCAGTATTCACAATCTTCCTTGGAATGAGGGCATCAGTAAAGTCAGTCATACCCTAATGTTGTTTGAAGATAACTAACATGGATACAAAATAGTAGCAATAATACCAATCAGGTAGATACAACAAATATCAAGACATTTTTTCATCTCCTATTATGCAATGTCATCAGAAGTAAACACCTTCAAAAGGCATTTTGGACAGTATTAATCACAGTTCCAAGTTTCTGATGCAAGTCTTGATATTTATCATCTGCTTCTTTGTCTCAAGCCCATGTGCCCGAACAACTGAGTTTGAGCCCCAAGCCGATTTAAAGAATAATGTATGTGTGAATGTATACGAGGATTCCTAGATGGACAATATTTTCCCGTGCTCATGCTTTTCAATGCATGTAGAGCCATGTCTACAATAGCGCGCTACAGTAAAATGGCAGTGGTGATATAACTCACATCTGGTTCCTTAGTTCACAAATTTTGGTACCTAATTCACATAATAAGTAAACCTCATTCGTCATTCCTGCGGTTGAAGTACAAGCATTTAAGTCTTCTAATCTGGCCATCTCATTATCTTGTTCAAATGACTAAACTATCAAAATCAGTTATGCCACTTTCTGAGATGCACCTCATAATGATAACTAAGGAAAAGGCCTCTAAATAATACTTGAGCTTGTGCACGACAACAAACCGCTCAAAAATCATTAAGCTCAATCTAATCGAGATGAACTTAACAAATCAGCACACAACATAGTAGAGGATCACCAAATGATTCATGAAAAGACTTGGTTGGAAGTTGCAAAAAATACAACTCAGGAATCTGGCTAAATGTTTTTTATAGAACTCACTCCATGCAAACTTTATCTAGGCAGCAGTACCATTGAAATTCTCAACTAGATATAGTAGTTCATGCGTGAAAAATATATATTAATGATGTTCCCATTTATCGCACTATATTTCTAGGCTAATGATGAAGAACTTCCCAATTCTTGGAATAGAAGCCATCATTTTCCTAAATCATTAGAGGGTATTGGCTACCAACATAGGCAAACAAGCAAACAATAGACATAAAACTTCAAGATGCTGGATTTATCCTTCTCCTGTCTGATTTTCCTAGCTTATTTGACGCTTCTTTATTGTACCAGATTAGTTGCTGATTTGATAATATAATCTTCATCATCCTTCTTTGTAACACCTAGAAACAACATGCATGTCTGCATAAATGTCCTAAAACAAAGACAAATGCTCAAAGCAATTCTTCTAGGAGAAAAGGTTAAGTTTGCATCCGGACCTGATTTTATATGTGGATATACGAAACAATGTCAAGCGGGTGAATGTCACAAGAAAGCTCTGAATTCATTTATGCTATTTATTTCACCCATTGGACATATGTTAGTGTACCTATCTCCAGTTGAAAACACACATGAGTATTTATACTAAGACTATATCAAGCTCAAGGGAGGAAACCCAATATTAGACGCTGACATTGCTCGCTTTTCAACTCTTTTCAAGCTGAGATCGGATTTGATAAAAATTATATTTCTACTTGTGTGTAAAATCCAGATCCATTGTTGAAACAATTATTGCAACATAAACATTGTTGAGTACACACAGGGGGCCTCTGACCACTTGAAACAAGGGAGCCTAGTGACTATTTCAGTTGACGGCCAATGCTATGGCTGTGCGTCATGCTCATGCCAACAAATTTGACTGGTAAAAACATTATTTTCAAACCTGACCATTGTTCAAAACAAAGGGAAAAAGATAAAACATGTACATCATATCATTTGCAATGGAGGTGCAACCCAACAAGGAACAATCTGTAGGCATACAAAACGTCAGACAACTTATAATTATTAATCCAAATCATGTAACAATTAGTATTGCAATTAAGCTTTCCGCACACTGTAGAAAATATGCTTAGCTAATTTGGTAAACAGAAAAAACGAAATGATTATCAGATAGATGTCCTCTCACATATTGGTGTAGAATACCACGGTCCCTGTCATGGAATTGTCACGTCAGATGTCCTACTGAAAGGACTTAGTCGTGGAGCCATCGAAACTAGGAAGCTTAAAGGGGTTAATTGGGACAAAGGACACGAGGTTTATACAGGTTCGGCCCCTTACGGTGAAGGTAAAAGCCTACAATCCAGTTTTGAGTGGGATTGCTTATGTCTCGATAACCAGGGAGCGACTCGCTTGACCTAGCTCTCGATCTGATGTTACTTGCCCTGAACCACCGCCGGGTCATCCCTTTATATACAGAGGTCGACGCCCAGCGGCTTACAGAGTCCCGGCCGGCTCATAAACAGTGTCCAGCTCGGTCTCTTAACTATTCTTGCCGTACAATACAAGTCATGCACATATGGCGGTTTATCACTACGAGCCTTAAGTCGCCTCTGGAATTTGGGCCCTTTAACTGAACCGCCGTCTCTATCCTTGGTCTTGGGCTTCAAGAATATTTGTAAGTATGACCCGGCCCCTCCTAGGCGGGTCATACCTATAGTTATATCCCCAACATTAGGCCCCAGATTGATTTGGACTGGTTCATGTCAATCTTCAACACTTAAGAAAAATCTTCTGCCCTTATGAAATTTTCGTAATCCGCCGTGACATCATCCTCTGGATTTGTTGTAACCCGCCAAGACGTCACCCTCTGGATTTGTTGTAACCCGCCAGGACGTCACCTGTCATAAAAGCACGTTTTGTTCAATGTACCCCCAAAGGATCTTTGTCTTGATGACCATCCTGAAAATCGAGGCGTCCTTGTAGTTGGATAATTTATGTTTTTTGGCCTCCTCATTTTTCGTGCTCTTTTAGTGGCCCTTCCTTATAAATAGACCTGACTAGGTCTTCTTCATCCTTCCCTTTCTGCGTCTTCTTCCTCTCGCCCCCATCTGTCACTCGAGCTCCGCCGCCGCCGCCGCAACGCACCTCGTCTCCGTCAACCTTGGCTGCTGCATCGACCTGAACCTGACCAGAGAACGGCGGCGCCCCTCCGCAACAGATCTACTGTTGTAAGTTTTCCCCTTTCTGCACCATAGATCCATGCTAGGGTTAGTGAGTTCTTCTATATAGTTCGGAGTTCATCTTAGTTCTTCGCGTTTTCTTCTGCCATGGCTTCTTTTGATCCAACAGTAACGTAGATCTCGTACGGTAGTTGCTCCGCATCCATTTTAGGCACTAGCAGATCTTCTTTCTTTGTAAAGAATCCTCATTAGAATGCATGAACTCCTATGTACCATGTTTTTAGGTCTAGAAAATTTTCTTTTCTAAACATCCATTTGATCCAAAATAATAGCTGCAATTTGCGAAACTTGTTTACGCAACACTTAGGCAAAAATCTGCACTTTTTAGATTCATCTAGCCATGGCGACTCTGATCACTGGCTTTAAAGAGGCAACGCTCAATTGATAACTTTGACCACCCACGGCGGTTTAAATAGTCCTGTCGGCTTATAGAGCCTATGGCGGCTTAAATAATCTTGACATAATTATCCTTATACCATTAGGCCCCTCCATAAGCCGCCATCTTGATTATGCATTGTAATGTTTTTTCCTGCCCAGCTTAAATTTGAACCGGTATTTTTTACTCTGTCTTTAGGCTTTCATCACAATGGCACCGAAAGCACCCACTTACTGCAATTGGGTCAAATCCATTGTCACAGACAACACTCTTGACGACTTTGTGAAGACCGGCTATCTGCCGAAGAAAGAAATCATGTCTTATCGTGTTCCTAACCCGGAGGAGGAATTTCCTCAGACCAAAGAGGGAGAAGTTGTTGTTTTCACAGATCACATGAACCAGGGTTTCTCTCCACCTGGCTCAAAATTCTTCAGAGATGTGTTGCACTTCTTTGATCTTCACCGACAAGATATCAGACCCAATTCCGTGTCTAACATTTTCAACTTCCAAGTATTCAGTGAAGTATATCTTGGAGAAGAACCCAACATTTTACTCTTCAGAGAGCTATTCTATTTGAACCGCCAGAATGAGTGTGCCAGCGGTCAGAGCTTAGAACTTGGTGGTGTCTCGATCCAGCATCGTAGGGACGTAATCTTTCTTTACGCCAACCCACCGAGTCATCCAAAAGACTGGAATAAAACATGGTATTACTGCCAAGACACCTCTCCGGCTGGTGAAAACCCTCTGCCCGGCTTTCGTGCTCTTCGTCTTGGGCCCAACCACCAGCTTCCTGACAAGATTGCAGCCGCCGAACGCAAAACACTCGCCCCCACCTTAGCCAAGATCAAAGCTCTTCTGGGGAACAGTTTAACTGGCATCGACTTAGTCCGGGTTTGGCTTGCCTGGTGGGTTATTCCACTAAGCCGCCACCCCAGTTTGATGTTCAACTATACAGGCGAAAAGGATGACCCTCTGCGGCACAGCCCTGATGATTTGCCTGAAGACGTCATCGACAAGAAGACAAAGTCCCTTTTGAACGAGAGCCTAGCAGATTGTGGTAAGGTGGGCTTAGCCCCCTTCTGCAAAGCTAACCCAGCTCCAAAGGTAAGCCGCCCATATAAAATAATTACTTTGATTTTTTGATGTTTCACACGTACTCATACATATGCTATCTTTCACAGGCGGGTGATAAATTCTGGAAGGTCAAATATGACCATGAGGCTGCAAAGAAAGCTAGGAAGGAGAAGAAAGCCGCCAGAAAAGAGGCTGCAAAGAGGAAGTGCAAGAAATCCACCGCCTCTGACCTGCTTCGGCTAGCAGATTCTTTCTGAGTCGGAGGTAGCCCTTGACTCTCTTTGCTCCTTTTTAACCATCTTATTGACCCTTATTATTAGCAGGAGGACACAGGAGCAAGCCGTAGCAAGGCTGACGAGGTAACTATAATTTCCTCCGAATTCGAGCCTTTGCCAAGACAGAAAATCCGCCGAGTAACCCGGAAAGTAAGGTTTTCACATCCCTTAGCTTATCAAGATCCTCAATTTCTTTTGAAGCGACAGATTCACGAGAGCCGGAGGCAGACCCAGACCAGCAAGGATGCGGAGCTCTCCTCCGGCTTGCGGAACACCCCAAGGAAGCGCCTGAACGAGGTCACTTCTGATTTAAATATCTTTTATCCTTTGGCGGGTCTCACTCGTCAACCGCTCAACTCTTCTCACTTGGATTACTAGGAAACTTCCCCTTCCTCTGGCTACTCAATGCAGTACAATCTGCTGGCTTTTAAGACCGCACCAGGGTAATGATAACTTGCTTATCCTGTATTCATTTCAATCCATTGCATCTGTACTAACTTTTTTATTTGATGCAGTGGACAAGCCAAGCCCAGCAAACGGGTTAAGAAGAGCAAGCCGACCGAAGACACGGTCATGACCGAGCCAACACTTGGAACAGCTGCGCCTGAATCGTCAACTCATGACCCGCCATCTGAACCAGCTCAAGATATAGCAACTCCAATTGCTGATTCGCCTACTGAGCGAGCCGTTGATAGCTCAGGAAACCCGGAAGCCCCTAGCCCGGTCAGGACGGATGATCCTCAAGATACTGATTTTGAGATCACCAGAACCGGCTTTAATGAGCCGGGAAGGCCAACCGTGCTAGCCAAGTGTTCCGCCAAGGAGGAGCTTCTGGAACACCGTCGGGTCAAGCTTGACGTCGCAGACTATACTCACATGAGTGTTGGAGAAATCTTTTCTGGCTACATGAGCCAAGTGCACAATAGTCGTAACCTCGAGATTGACATGGTGAAGCAGATGCACCAAAAGTTTGAGGTATAACCCTTTCTCTGTATTCATTTATATTTACTATGCCAGCCCCCAAGTCTATTGCTTATGATGAATATGTTGTAGACTTAGAAACAAATTTAATGACATTAGTAACATAGATGGATAAAATATGCAAGAACTCCGGCTTACTCCAGAGTCCCCAAGGAAAGCTTAACCAACATGGTTGAACCGGTCCTTCATATGAGTATATAAAATAAAATACTTACAAAGCTTTGAACAACAATATGCATTAGCCCGCAGGAGCCAAGTATTGTTGCTTGCAAAGTGCTTGGGACTTATTGTCATGAACCGCCACTTTAAGTAAAATTCTTCGGTAGACATTAGCCCCCATGTGCCAAGTGTTGTTGCTAGCAAAAGGCTTGGGACTTAATATTGCATCAAAATTGTCTTGATTTTGACCATGTATTTGTATAGGCCGCCACGAGTTAACTCGAATCAGAGGTGACTGATCTGAAGAACCGCTTTGAGGCCCAAGAGAAGGAAACCCAAAGAGCCGACTCCAAGTTCAAATTCAGCGTTTTTGAACAAGAAAAACTTAAGAAAGATTTTGAAACGGAAAAAAAGGCCTGGGCTGATGAAAAAACTGCATTGATCAACCGAGCTGAGAAGGCAGAGGCGGCTCTTGAAGAAGCAACCGGTGAATTAACCGGCTTAAAATGCCATGTCTCTCATGTGGTCTCAGTGAGTTGCCCTGCAAGTGTTAAATACTAGAAACATCCAACTGATCATATAATTGGAATTGACTCACCTAACCATGTTTATGCAGGCCCAGGAGTTCAAATTTGAACCAAGATATGCTGATCAAGCTGAAGGCAGTTGAGGGAGTCCTGGACTAGGGGGTGTCCGGATAGCCGAACTATCATCATTGGCCGGACTCCAAGACTATGAAGATACAAGATTCAAGACTTCGTCCCGTGTCCGGATGGGACTTTCCTTGGCGTGGAAGGCAAGCTTGGCAATACGGATATGTAGATCTCCTACCATTGTAACCGACTCTGTGTAACCCTAGCCCTCTCCGGTGTCTATATAAACCGGAGGGTTTTAATCTGTGGGGCCGAACAACAATCATACCATAGGCTAGCTTCTAGGGTTTAGCCTCCTTGATCTCGTGGTAGATCTACTCTTGTACTACCCATATCATCAATATCAATCAAGCAGGAGTAGGGTTTTACCTCCATCGAGAGGGCCCGAACACAGGTAAAAACATCGTGTCCCTTGTCTCTTGTTACCATCCGCCTAGGCGCATAGTTCGGGACCCCCTACCCGAGATCCGCCGGTTTTGACACCGACATTGGTGCTTTCATTGAGAGTTCCTCTGTGTCCTCGCCCATAGGCTCGATGGCTCCTTCGATCATCAACAACAACGCGGTCCCGAGTGAGACTTTTCTCCCCGGACAGATCTACGTGTTCGGCGGCTTTGCACTGTGGGCCAATTAAGCAGCCGTCTGGAGCAGATCGAAGCTCGCCCTGGCGTCGGTCAGATTTGGAAGTTTGAACTATAAGGCCGACATCCGCGGAGACTTGATCTTCGACGGATTCGAGCCACTGCCAAGCGCGCCGCAATGTCACGATGGGCATGATTTAGCTCTGCCGCCGGACAGTGCCATGGAGGCCGCACGAGAGTCCGCTCTAACCCTTGACTCGGAGCCGACTGCGCCAATCGAGGATGGGTTGCTAGACACCGCCTCGGGGGCTGCTACGGCGATGGAGCCGAATACCGATCCTGTCCCTTGTAAAGCTTGTGACTCCAAGGTGCCGGACTCTTCTCCGGACACCGAACCTTCCGCGCTCCTGCCAATCAAATCTGATTGGGCGCCGATCATGGAGTTTACCGCTGCGGACATCTTTCAGCACTCGCCTTTCGGCGACATCCTAAATTCACTAAAGTGCCTCTCTTTATCAGGAGAGCCTTGGCCGAATTATGGCCAGGACGGTTGGGATGGGGACCACGAAGAAATTCAAAGCCCACCCACCACCCACTTCGTAGCCACTATCGATGACTTAACCGACATGCTAGACTTCGACCCCGAAGACATCGACGATATGGACGACAATGCCGGAGATGACCAAGAACCAGCGCCTACGGGGCACTGGAAAGCCACCTCAACCTACGATGTATATATGTTGGATACACCTAAAGGAAGCGATAACGAGGAACAACACGACGCTGGGAAGGATAATTCCCCCGAAAAACAGCCGAAATGGTGCCGCAAGCGCCGCCCAAAGTCCCGCCTCGACAACGACAGCACCCATACAGACCCAGCCGCAGAGCAGGGCGAACCAGTGGACGACGAACAAGCAACCAAGTAACCATCCGAATAGGACGAATTGGAAAAACAACCCATCCTTGGCGAAAACAACAGTCCAGATGATCTCATGCCAGACACATCGTTGGAGCAGAAGAACCTTCACAGAAGGCTCGTCACCACTGCACGAAGTATGAAGAAGCAGAAGCGGAAGCTCAAAACAGCGGAAGACGTACTCAGAATGAGATGGAGCAAAGTACTCAAGACCGCAGACAAATGCGGCGATAGCCGTCAAGCAAAGAGCTACCCGAAGCGCAAACTATTGCCCGAATTTGACGAGGAGGCCGTAGAGCCCCCACAATCAAAAAACAAAGAGGCCGCCCAGTCGGATAGACGACCACATGACAAACAAAGAGCGGCAAGCGGTGCCGCACACAAGCCGGCACGCGATCCGCATAAGGATCCTCGCAAAAAGGATGGCCCGGTCAGGTCCATCTATGGGCCAAGAAAGAAAGCTCCAGAAAGCAACGCAACACGTCGAGTATTTGAAAATCACGGTACACCCAAATACAGGGGCGCCGCACACCCCCTATGTTTCACCGATGAGGTACTGGATCATGAATTTCCAGCGGGTTTCAAGCCCGTAAACATAGAGGCATACGACGGAACAACAGACCCTGGAGTCTGGATTGAGGATTACATCCTACACATACATATGGCTAGAGGACACGACCTCCATGCCATAAAATACTTACCCCTCAAGCTCAAAGGGCCAGCCCGGCATTGGCTCAAAAGCCTCCCAGAAAATACCATTGGAAGTTGGGAAGAGCTCGAGGATGCGTTTCGAGCAAATTTTCAGGGGACTTATGTCCGCCCTCCGGATGCAGACGATTTAAGTCACATAACTCAACAGCTCGGAGAGTCAGCCCGTAAATTCTGGAACAGGTTCCTCACCAAAAAGAACCAAATAGTCGACTGTCCGGACGCCGAAGCCTTAGCAGCCTTCAAACATAACGTCCGAGACGAATGGCTCGCCAGACACCTCGGCCAGGAAAAGCCAAGGACAATGGCCGCACTAACAAGCCTCATGATCCGCTTTTCCGCGGGAGAAGATAGCTGGCTAGCAAGATGCAGCACCAGCGACCCGAGTACATCCGAGGTCAGGGATGGAAATGGGAAACCACGATGCAGAAAACACAAGCGCTGGACTAAATAAAATGGCCCAAAGAGCACGACAGTCAACGCCGGGTTCAAAAGCTCTAGGCAGAACAACAAAACACTGCCTCTCAAGGACAACAGCGACGAGCTAGCCAACCTAAACAAAATCTTGGACAGGATATGTCGAATCCACAATACCCCCGGGAAGCCTGCAAACCATACCCACAGAGATTGTTGGGTCTTCAAGCAGTCCGGCCGACTTAACGCCGAACACAAGGGGCTCGACACACCAAGTGAGGACGATGACAAACCCCACAAGTAGAGCACCGGAAAACAAAAGAATTTCCCACAAGAGGTCAAAACAGTAAATTCACTTCAAGTGATAACAAGGAAAAATAGAGCGGGCCCACTAAAGTACGCGCCGCACGGTCCACCACAGCGGAGTCCCGAAACTGGATGACAAAACCAATAACTTTCGACCATCAGGATTACTCCGGAAGTATCTGAAACGCAGGATGGACTGCTTTGATATTGGATCTTATAATCGACGGACTACAATTTACACATGTCCTAATGGACGGCGGCAGTGATCTAAACCTGCTATACTAGGACACAATGCTCAGAATGGGGATAGACCCAACCAAAATAAGCCATAGCAACACTTCCTTTAAAGGAGTGACGCCAGGCCCATATGCCAATTGCACGGGCTCCCTACTACTAGAAGTTGTGTTCGGTTCACCCGAAAACTTCCGTCGCGAAAAGTTAATCTTCCATATCGCCCCATTTAAAAGTAGCCATCAAGCACTATTGGGACGCGAAGCTTTCGCCCGCTTTAACGCAATACCGCATTACGTGTCTCTTACACTTAAAATGCCCGGTCCACGCAACATCATCTCATTAAAGGGTAAATTCGAGTGTTCCTCGACCGCAGAAGAACGTGAGACTGCCTTGACAGCCACACACTAATCTGGCTTTGCTGATGAAAGCCCCTAAAGCCGGTCATTCAGACCCCGGACACGGTTAGGCGAGTCCGGTATAAATAAACAAGGGGCTTACTAGTCGCGTACCCCTTTACAAGGGGCTGCACGCATGAACAATGAGAGCCAATAAAGCTCAATTTTATTCATTTTTTGAATCATACTCTGTTTTAAATACATTTTTCACACGATCCTTTTTTTCAAACTAAGTTCTTCTCTTTTACAGATGAACAACGTGCTACACCCGTCCAGGATACGGCACAACGCGGAACACAGCGCAGGCGTCCGGTGAGGGACCCATTGCAAGGATTCTTTTGATTAAGACCTGCGTAAACCTTTCTTCTGTCTCTTGTTGATACATCCCGGTTTCTTACCATAACCGAGGAGAAGGCTGGCGTTTTGGCATCGGCGCGTCGAAGTTCTCGCTGCGTGCCGGACACTAGGAGCTCGGGGCATCGTTACGCCCGTTTTCATAAAGACCGAATACCTCGGAGTCTTGGCGTCTCGAGTTAGGCCTTATATGCATCAGCTCGAATCATGTCTTTGGTCAAATGTTGGGTTTGCCCGGCTCGTGTTTTGCTGCCTTACGTTCATCCTATCGGCTAACGCGGCACCGGAGAACTCTGCGGTGTGCCCGATTCACGGGTGAACACCTCGAGAGAAAGAAAGCGGCCG
Source organism: Aegilops speltoides (assembly GCA_021437245.1). Taxonomy (NCBI): domain Eukaryota; kingdom Viridiplantae; phylum Streptophyta; class Magnoliopsida; order Poales; family Poaceae; genus Aegilops; species Aegilops speltoides. Next base: position 413,842,117 of record CM038141.1, on the reverse strand, counting down.
ATCATCATGATATAGCGAGACTGGTCAACCACTCGATCGACCACCGGAATGTTTAGAATTCCTCCGCTTTGACGAAGGACCGTTTCCCGGTCAGGCACGCACGCGCCCCGAATTCGGAGAGCGCGGTGCCCCTAGGGGCTATATAGTAGCCCCACCACCGAACTCCTATGGCTAAGTGAAAGTGATAAAGCATTATAGTCCGGTTGGCTAGTTTGCTACGCATCACCTCCCTCACAGGATCGAGACATTGGATTAAGTGTGAAAATGCGCTTTTTTGCAAACACCCCGCACTATGTGCATGGGGGCTGAAGCCGAAGACTGCCATCTTTCAGGTTATATACATACATATACATTAACGGCCGCACAGGAGGTATTTCAATACTTGAACGCACAAGTATAAAAAGCCCTTATATTATATATTCGAAACATGGTTTAACAAATCATACATGTCATTTGAACATAACGTTTTTTGAGCACCGCGACTCTATTAAATGAGCGCCCTGCAGGACTTCCTCAAAGTACTGCTCGGCGGGTAATCGGCTTCTGTCCGAATCCCGGGATGCAACGTCGGTGGCCTCCATCTTTGCCCAGTATGTTTTGACACGGGCGAGGTTCATTCGTGCACCCTCTATGCATGTCGACCGCTTCATCGCCTTGATATGCGGCACCGCATCAAGGAACTGCTGCACCAAGCCGAAATAACTCTTCGGCTCGGGCCTTTCCGGCCACAGATGAGCCACGACATCCTTCATGGCAAGTCCGGACAACCTGTTCAGCTCAGCCCACTCAGCCAACCGATCGGTTAACGGAAGTGGACGCTCCGGATTATGGAATTGAGACCAATAAAGCTCTTCCATTCTGTGATCCTTTTGGCCTCGGAAGTGTGTGACTGCGTCCGCCGCACTCACTGCCAAATTCAGATAAGCATCCTCCGTACCCCACAATTGGCCCAACTGAGCATATTTCGGATCCGTGAACTTCCTATGCAGTAGAAAGGGCTTTCCAGCCGCAATATCCCCGGCCTGACGCAACTCCTCCTTTATAGCCCTCATCGTAGAGCGGGCATCCTTGGCTTCGGCGGTGGCCTTCTTCAGGTCCTCTTGCTCCGCTCGGCGTTCTCTTTCAAGAAACTCATAGCGGTCGGTAGCATCCTTCAGCTTCACGGCCATTTCGGCCATTTCCTCCCTGCTTCGACAGTGAGCAGCCCGTTCGGCTTTTAGCTCTTCGGCCGCCTTCAAGGCAGCCGCATCACTTTTTCTGGCTTGCTCCTTGACTCGGGCAAGCTCCGCCCGAAGGTCCTCCATAGCAGCGGCGCCATCTGCATCAAGCATACAAGTTGTAAGGCACGGGCGTCTAGCTCACTTACAAGGAGTCCGCGGAGAAGCCACATACCTTGTGACTCGTCAAGTCTTTTATTGACCAGCGCGATGTCAGCATCCGCAACGTCAAGTTGCCGCTTCAGTTCGGCAACTCTATCAGTCGGCTGGCCACCGAACGTTCCGCCACCTGAATAGGAAGGGCAACATCTTATAACTGAGATTATAATCCTCGGCACGCTGTCGCTTCTGACAACGTACCGAGTCTCAGGGGCTACTATCTATACAGGGCGCACTCTATGCGCAAAACTGTCAAAAGGTATATCATTTTTACGTACCTCAAACCCCGTCAATAAACTTTTGACGGCCTCATGCAACCCGCTCTCAGCGAATGAAATCCTTTCAATCACCGTACTCATCAACGTACGGTGATCTTCTGAGAAAGATGCCCGCCCTAGTAGATCCTTCAGCTCCTCCGGCCGTACACCAGTTGGTGTCGAACTCTCCGGCCCCGCCAGACTCGGGGAGACCCTCCGCAAAGACACCTCAGGGTTGTCCGCCCCACCTGATGGTGCGGCAGATGGAGGCGTTTCGCTCTGCATCATCTCCGGACGAAGATCCCCCGAAGATGAGCTCTGCTGAGAAGGGCTGAGATCCGAACTACAAGGTAAAAACTTCGGTTATCCTCAGAAATAAAAACAGGGATGTCCCTTATTACAAAACTCCCCTTTCTACTTACGGCTCACTGGAGGGCTGATTCCCTTGGGGAAATAGTGCGGCCGGGGCTTCTCCTGGCGCATGACCCTCTGGTGAAGATTTCTTCCCCCGCTTTGAGGCCTTGGCCTCCGGATCTTCGGAAGTGGTCCTCTTCTCCTCCTGGAGGTAGGGATTCTCGGTCCCCCCTTTCTTGAGAGCTTCCTTAGCGGAGGCAGTAGTTTTCCTGTTCGCCCCTTCGCCCTCTTCCGAGGGTGCAGCCTCCAGCATCTTGACTAACACGGGATCCGGCGTGGTCTCAGGGAGGGGGGCCGGACACCATATCAGTTTTGCTTTTGCTATCCACTCCTGTTCAAGGGATAGCTGGTTAAAGGGCAAGTCTATGATAAATGAACGGATGGGATGTCCGGATACAAGACTACTTACTTGAGTATCCGGGCGATTGCAGCTCAGGCCTGCATCCTCGGTCAAATCCGGACACATATCTTGTGATCCGAAGAACAGTTTATACATCTCCATGGGTGTCGGTGTCAAAATCGGCGGATCTCGGGTAGGGGGTCCCGAACTGTGCGTCTAGGCGGATGGTAACAAGAGACAAGGGACACAATGTTTTTACCCAGGTTCGGGCCCTCTCGATGGAGGTAAAACCCTACTCCTGCTTGATTAATATTGATGATATGGGTAGTACAAGAGTAGATCTACCACGAGATCAAGGAGGCTAAACCCTAGATCTACAATTGTACTACCCATATCATCAATATCAATCAAGCAGGACGTAGGGTTTTACCTCCATCGAGAGGGCCCGAACCTGGGTAAAAACATTGTGTCCCTTGTCTCCTGTTACCATCTGCCTAGACGCACAGTTCGGGACCCCCTACCCGAGATCCACCGGTTTTGACACCGACAGCAGTTTATACACTGGTGGAGCAATTGTACACTAGGTCTCAGCGTGCCTTAGCCACGGTGGCTTTGTCAAATGAAGTGCCAACCCTCCTGGAAGAGGTATTGAAGAAGCTTTCCGTGCTACCCCAACGGTTCAATGATCTTAGGCAGTCAGCTGCAAGAGTTGGAGCGGTGAATGCTTTAAGGTACGCCAAAGCTTGGCTACCGGAGTTAGACCCGCCCGACATTGCCATTGGCTATCCAAGCATGAAGGAGGATGGTACTCCCTTTGAACAGGAAGATTTTACCGATTGTTTAAAGGAGATACGCCCCGTGGCCACCCTGATAGTTGACGAAGTGGATCTTACCAAGTAATAGGCGGGTTATGACGCAGAGAACCGGAGAATTCCAATGCCTCACTATAAAGTGACCAGTCTGATCCCCCCACTCCGTAAGCATACCTTCGCCCCTAAAGTTGACCCGGCCGGACTAGTTGATGATGAAGCTGAATTTGAAGCTTTGAACCACATTGACTGGTCATCATCAACCTTCCAGGAAAGGGGACAGGGCGAATTAGCGGAGAGGGCTGACCCGGACGATTTAGGCGAACATGAGAGCTAATCTGGCGTGGCGGCTCATAGCTGGGATGTGCTAAAAACAATACGAATCATTTGGACTCGGGGAGTCATGTAATAGAATAGTAGTAACTTTGATTTGGCCATGCCATCGTGCACATTTTTGGTGCTTAATGCCATTAAGCTGCCATGTTATATTCACCCGTGTTTACTTTTCATCTGCTTTCTGTATGCTTGACCAAATCTTTTAATTGTCGTGTACATAAAAACAGACCACAAGATCCCTTGGCGGCTTACCGCAAGGCGGGTCATAATAACTTGATATATTAAGATGGAAAAAGAAGCAAAGACAAGCTTGTTGTAACATATAATGTTTAAAACACAACTATAATCTTACACCTGTGACCTTTCTGAATTTGTACTGCTGGCTTGTATGACCCGGTCAGTAAGGGTGATAACCCAATCTTTGGACAGCAATATTTCAAAGGTATAATGATGCTCATATATTGGCGACTTATCAGCCAATATCAAGCCGGGTTAAAATTAACCACACTTGTACTTGTAAACCTCAAAAAAGTCTCAAGTCAAATAAAGGGTGCTTTCAAAGAAAACTTAAACCAAATAGAATATAAAAAATTCAAGTCTTCTGATTCGAATACGATTAGTAAACCATTCCAGAGGGGTTAAGCTAGGATTCGAATACAATCATGTAGCCCCCTGTGGCTTTGGCATTACGCTGATCAAGAGGGTACCGACAGCTGTGTTCTCTTTGGTTTGAATACGACCTATGTTTGAACAGGAAACCCCCTAATGACCTTGAGAGTTTTTTAACGACTCTGATTCAAATACAATCAAAGTCGGTTCTCAAAAGGGGTTAAGCTATGATTCGAATACGATCAAGAAGCCCCCTAGTGAGCTCGGCAGTGTGCCAATCAAAAGGGTACCAACAGCTATGTTCTCTTTGGTTCAAATATGACCTAAGTTTGAACAGGAAGCCCCATTGTGATCATGAGTTTTAACGGCTAGATTCGAATACGATCGTAAGCCGGATCAAGAGGGTTAAGCTAGGTCGAATACCAGCCCCCAAGTGATCTTGTGAGATCACAATGACAATGACACATTTATCTTTGAGGAGGAAAAAAGGACAGAGTTCCTGCTTTATTATTTATCATAATATATACATTGTAAAAAATATGTACATCATGAGAGCCGGTGGCTCAAGTGTAGTAAGGCCGAAGATGAGCGATATTCCACGGCCGGCGGGTCTCCTCCTCCGACTTACGTGAGTGTTTGTGCTCTCGAACATTGATAAGGTAGTATGACCCATTGTTCAAGTTCTTGCTGACCAAAAAGGGCCCTTCCCAAGGTGGGGATAACTTGTGTGCATCAGTTTGATCCTCGATGAGCCGGAGCACGAAATCACCTTCCTGAAAGGTTCTGGACTTAACCCGGGGGCTGTGATAGCGGCGCAAGTCCTGTTGGTAAATCACCGAACGAGCTGCTGCCAAGTCCCGCTTTTCATCTAATAGCCGCCACACGGGGCGAGTCATGACGGATGTCACCAGGGAGAACCGCCCCAGCTCCGTAAACCATGAAGAAAGGCGTATAACCCGTAGACCTGTTGAGAGTAGTGTTGATGCTCCTATCACAGATGGTAACTCCTGAACCCAACCACCCGGCGTTCGTTGCAAGGGGACCAAAAGCCGGGGCTTGATGCCTTTCAAGATCTCCTGATTGGCTCTCTCAGCTTGACCATTGGATTGGGGATGAGCCACTGATGAAACATCAAGCCGAATATGCTCACGTTCACAAATTTCTTCCATGGCGCCTTTAGACAGATTAGTGTCATTGTCAGTTATAATGTTGTGTGGAAAGCCGAAGCGAAATATCACCTTTTTCATGAACTGAACCGCTGTAGCTGCATCACACTTACTGTCTGGCTCTGCCTCAACCCACTTTGTAAACTTATCAACCGCTACCAAAAGGTGGGTCTTTTTATCTTTGGACCTTTTGAAGGGCCCAACCATGTCAAGCCCCCAGACTGCAAACGGCCAAGTAATTGTAATCATCCTCAACTCTTGAGCCGGTACGTGAGCACGCCTTGAGAACTTCTGACAGCCGTCACATTTACTAACCAGGTCCTCTGCATCAGCATGAGCCGTCGGCCAATAAAATCAATGACGGAAAGCCTTGTCCACAAGAGATTTTGACCCGGCATGATGGCCACAATCTCCTTCGTGAATCTCACGTAGAATTTCTTGGCCTTCTTCAGGGGAAACGCATCGCTGAAATGCCCCTGTAACACTGCGATGATGCAACTCGCCATTGACAATTGTCATTGACATAGACCGCCGTGTTATCTGCCTGGCCAAGGTTTCATCCTCAAGCAACTCGCCCCTGGTCATGTAAGCCAAAAATGGCACTTTCCAATCCGGGATGACATGAAGAGCCACCATCAATTGTGCTTCCGGGTTAGGAACAACCAAGTCTTCCTTTGTAGGTAACTTGACAGAAGGTTTATGCAGAATATCCAAGAAAGTATTAGGCGGCACCAGCTTACGCTGACAGCCCAGCCGGCTTAAGGCATCAGTCGCCTCGTTCTTTCTACGGTCAATGTGCTCCACTTGGTAACCCTTGAAATGTCCAGCAATGGCGTCAACTTCACGGCGATAAGCCGCCATGAGAGGATCCTTGGAATCCCACTTGCCTGATACTTGTTGAGCCACCAGATCTGAGTTGCCAAAACACCTTACCCGGCTTAAGCTCGTCTCCTTAGCCATTCGAAGACCATGGAGTAAGGCTCACACTCAGCTGCATTGTTGATACAGGGAAACATCAACCATAGCACATAACAAAATTTGTCACCTCGAGGGGTAGCTAAAACAACTCCAGCCCCTGAGCCCTGCAATTGCCTGGACCCGTCAAAGTGAATAGTCCAATATGTGTTATCCGGCTTTTCTTCAGGCATCTGTAGCTCTATCCAATCATTGATGAAATCCACCAGTGCTTGAGATTTGATAGCAGTGCATGGCACATACTTTAAACCATGAGGCCCAAGTTCAATGGCCCACTTGGCAACTCATCCTGTGGCCTCTCTGTTTTGAATGATAACTCCTAAAGAAGCCAAACTAACCACAATAATAGGGTGGCCTAGGAAATACTGCTTAAGCTTCCGACTTGCCATGAACACCCCATAAACGAGCTTCTGCCAATGTGGATACCATTGTTTGGACTCAATAAGTACCTCACTTATATAGTAAACCGGCCACTGAACCGGATGTTCCTTGCCAGCCTCCTTGCGCTCCACCATGATGGCCACGCTGACGGCACGTGTGTTAGCAGCCACATATAATAATAAGGGCTCCTTATCAATGGGAGCAGCAAGAACCGGCGGCTCAGCCAACTGTCTCTTCAAATCTTCAAAGGCAGCGTTGGCAGCGTCACTTCAGACGAAGTCATCCGTCTTCTTCATCATTTGATATAGTGGTATGGCCTTCTCACCTAACCGGCTTATGAACCGGCTGTGACACCCTAAAATTTTGACCTTGGTTTATTAATTAAAATTTTGCCAGGAAATTAAAACTTTTATTTTCTGGGCTCCCTTTTGATTTTTGAAACTTTTTCTCCCTTGCTATTATGGAGTTTTCCCCCATAGAGAAAACTTTTCAAATATGTTATTGGACTTGTTTAACCTCTCAAGAAAAACTTTTCTTTTATTGGTAGAACTAATTACATAATTAATTTGCTTGATCTTTATTTTCTTGAAAAATGGTTTTTCAAGGTTATATGGCCATATTAGAACTATAACCATTTGATAAATTCACTTAAAAATCCAACCAAAATTTGGAGATGTCAGGTGATGTTTTTAAATCACTTTTATACAAAAGTATCTTTTATTCTTGAAATATTTTGAGCTCTACACCCAATTTTCTTCTCTGGTCCAGAAAGCAACTTTGCACTACAACCCTTTTAAATAATTCTTTCTAGCCTCCACCAAAATTATGGGATGTCAGTAGGAGCATATTATTCAGCTTTATGCAAAAAGCCAGCTATGTTCTTTGAAAAATTTGAGTGAATCATCCTCATTTCCATTCTGGTCCAACTTGAGGTTTTGTACCACAACTATATTTTAACTTGCTCCTTTTGCTGTGATTCCTTTTCCTACTTGTAGTACACCTTACCAAACCCTTAAGTCCAAGAGCATGAACCCATTGGGAGAATTTTTGTCCATGCAGAGATGCCATTTGTCTCCTGTCCAGAATTGAGTTTTTGCAAAACTTGCACTAACAAGTTTCTGTATTTGGCCAACTAACCTCACCACCCTTTTATTCACCTAATTAGACCACCATCTGGAATTTTTGACCACTCCAAGACCTGCCTAGATGCCTCTGGCATTTTGTCGAACACCCTGTGGGCATGGACAGATTTGGCATGATTGTAAGTTTGTGCTGTGAACTTTCCCATCTGTCCAAACCAAGTTGTCAAGTAGCCTGCTAACGATCTCTAACCCAGGCCTGTGGATATGCATTAGCTTTCCAGCAACTTGGGTTGCCATGGCATTTCGTCGAGAAGTCGCCGTGCGCCCGGCGCCTTGGCGAGCAGCGTTTTGCGTGCTTTCGCGCCCGAGCCAGTGGCGTCCTGGATAAGCTTCCCGAGCTCATCCCGATCCTGTTCCACTCGCCACGCCGCGCCGAAGCCCCGACAGCCTCCTCACCCCTGCCGCGTTGCCCGGCAAGCCGCTTGCGGCACGCCAGCGACCGCATCCGCCACCGCCATTGGGCAGCGCCGCCCGACCACCACAGCGCCGGCTTCGCCTCCATGGACAAGTGGAGCTTTCGTCGGTAGCTCACGGAGCCGACCAACCACCGCCACGTTGCCTGCAACTTACTGAGAAGACGATCGCCGGCGCCCTAATCGCGGCCGCCACCGAACCGACTTCGACTTCGCCTTTATAAGGAAGCCCCGAGCTCCCCGAGCACTCGGGTAGCCTCTCGCCATCTCCCTAGTGCCCGTTGCCGTCAATTGAAGGGAGCAAGCCGTCTTCAACCTCTCCATCAGCCGGCCGCCGCCTGCGTTCCGGTTCACCCGGCGCCACCAGGCCTGCCCCACCTTTCCATCACCACCACACGGATCCTCATCGTCTTGCCGAGCCACCCGACCCCAAACAGCGGCGGAGCATCACCTAGCCCGAACCCCCAAACCCACCGAAGCTTTCCTCCGCCACGGAGCTCGCCGCCGGCGACTCCCTCCACCCCCGGCGACCCTGCGACCACGGGAGGACCACCTAGAGCGGCGGATCCATCCCTGCGCTCCAGATGCCCATGAAAACGCCGCTCGCCGGCAACGATCGCCGGACTCCCCGCCTCGGCTCGGGACAGAGGAAGGGGAGGGAGGGCGACTAGTCAAACCTGACTAGTGGGCCCCCCTGGACCCACTGTCTGTGACTCCCCGCACTCCACGCTGGATAAGTGAAAGCATAAAGCCATGAAGTACGTTTCCTCCGCTCCGTAAACGTATTCCTGTCTGAAACGTTTTCTTTTCTATTTTTATTTTAAAACAGATTTTGACCAAATCTTTGACCGGCTTTATCTTTTTAAATATAACTCCAAATGAATTAATTCCTTTTCCTACCTCTCTCAAATATTGTCTAGTTTATTTTAAGATTTATTTGAAAAAATTTCAAAACAACTTTTGGTGCTGTTTTTATTTTGTGTGTTAATTCTTTATATTGCTAAAATAGGATTTTTGAAGAGAGGAGAAACTTTCAAAAGTTTTGAAGTACACCCTGACTTACCACACATTGAAGGCAAGCATTCTGAATCCCGGCATAATATTTTGTTATCGTTGATGCATTTTTAACACCACCGCATATCGAAGGACTCGTCATTTCATGTGATATGATCATATGCATGAGGGCATATTAGTGATTTCCATGATGTTGGAAATAAACACACCTGTGATGAAAATCATCCTCATGTGTCTTGCATGCATGCCGGAATAGGAATCCGGGAAAAGCCTCTGCCTTGGGTAGGTGTGAGCTTGTCGCCGGTCTCTGTCGGGACGGGTATGTCCGGTATGGCATAGTAAGATATAATGAGTGTTGATTGGATTGGTTGAAGTATATTGTTATACATGTTATGCAGGAAACTACAAACCTCCTGAGTCGACCGTAGATCGAGTCTTGTTCCAGCAACCCCCACACTTGTTTCGTGCTACCACTGGTCCCCGCCACAAGTAGGGTGCAGTTCGATAATTTGTCAACCCCTTTCTAGCACACACCGTCTGAGGGGCGGGATGAGGTACCACGGCCATGGATTAAAGCCGATCATCCGGTCGGGGGCATGGGTGTTTCGGTTGTAGCCGGGGGGGTAGCTCCCCTAGTTTTGCGCGCGGTATAAATTTTGTGATCCCATGCTAATCGAGGTTGTAGCCTCCCCACTTAGAGTTTTGCTTAACGGGTGTCGTGGGTGATTCCAGACACCGGTAAGTTAAGCTGGTGTGTGCAAGTCAGGTGTGTTTTCATTTAAAAGACCGTGGCGGAATTAGTCGATGGGCTAAAGGAATCCGTTACTCGTGGGTAAAGAGTACACCCTCTGCAGAGATTAAACCTATTCGAATAGCCGTGTCCATGGTTAAGGACTACAGTCTGGGATGGGTCAAGTATTGGTCTTAGTGTCGGTCTTCGGAGGTGAAACTGTTAAGCAGAACTGGAACAACATGGATTGTGACTTGTGACTTATGATGATTATGATTATTATTATTGTTGACTAACTCGTGATATTATTGTTATTATCGAGTATCTCTGGGATGGTTCTACCTCCGGGATATTCACTATGATTGTTCTTTTTAAAGCCCTTTATGCGGTGTCGCTCAGACGCCCGACTGTGGCATTTCTTTTTAAGCCCTTTATGCGGTGTCGCTCAGACGCCCGACCGTGGCATTTCTTTTTAAGCCCTTTATGTGGTGTCGCTCGGGCCTTGGTATAACATTTCTTTTAAAGCCCTTTATGTGGTGTCGCTTAGGCCTCGATCGTGGCATTTCTTTTAAAGCCCTTTATGTGGTGTCGCTCAGACGCCCGACTGTGGCATTTCTTTTAAAAGCCCTTTATGTGGTGTCGCCAAGACGCCCGACTGTGGCATTCCTTGTTATTTATTTCATATATTTTAATACTACTATGTTATTGCATTTTTATAAATAACTCGCTTGCATGCATCGGAGTTTTATTTATCTTTTGTGACTGACGTCATGAGCATAAATATTTTCAGCACATCATGGTTATATTATACCTGTGTTCATAATGTTTGCGAGTACATTCAAAGTACTCACTGGCTTGTCCCTGGCTATTGTCTTGGCCAGATTTTCTTGCACGGAGAGGGCGACACGATGACAACCCGGAACCTAAGCAATGGAGATAGCAGCCTCGCGAAGATAGGAGTTAACCTGGTCAGCTGTTCCTGTGGGAATTGGAGTCCCATAGACACTGATGATCCACAAACCGCTTCCGCCATCAACCACTAGAAACCATTTGTTGTACTCACAGGCCATAATGGTCTTGTACCACATACTTTTTTGTATTTTGCTTGGAATTTCTGTATCAAGTTGGAGCCTCATCGGCTAACAGTAATCTTGGGGCTGATGAGCACGACGGTCTTTCCTGGAAATTTATTCCCGGAAAACCGGTCGTGACACCGGCTTAAAGCAGCGGTACGACCCGCCAAACGTTGAACATCATTGATACACGCCGGCTTAGCCAGAGAGGTGATTGCCTTGATCTTCTCCGGGTAAGCCTCGATGCTCCAGGTAAGCTTGCCTGCAGGTATGCCAAAAACACACTTGGCCGGGTTAAGCATCATCTTGTAGACCCAAAGATTGTCAAAGGTATCCTTTAGATCATCTATCAAGGTCTCCTTCTCTCTAGATTTCACCACAATGTCATCCACATAAGCATGAACATTGCACCCAATTTGATTATGAAGACAATTCTGCACACACTTCTTGTAAGTTGCCTGCGCACTCTTTAGCCCGAAAGGCATAGATACATAGCAGAAGGCTCTGATATATTGATCTGATGATAACCAGAGTAAGCATCCAAAAAGATCAAACGCTCACAACCCGCTGTAGCATCAATGATTTGATCAATACGAGGGAGAGCAAAGGGGTCAGCCGGACAAGCCTTGTTTAAGTCCGTGTAATCCACACACATACGCCAAGTGCCGTTTTTCTTAAGCACCAGCACCGGGTTAGCCAACCACTCTGGATGAAAAACTTCAATGATGAACCCAGCCGCCAAGAGCCGGGATACTTCCTCACCAATGGCTTTATGCCTCTCCTCATTGAACCGTCGAAGAAACTGCTTGACAAGTTTAAACTTTGGATCAGTATTAAGAGTGTGCTCAGCGAGTTCTCTCGGTACACCCTGCATGTCAGCAGGTTTCCACGCAAAGATATCCCGATTCTCACGGATGAACTCGATGAGCGCGCTTTCCTATTTGGGATCCAAATTAGCATTGATACTGAACTGCTTAGATGAGTCACCTGGAACAAAGTCAACAAGCTTAGTATCATCGGCCGACTTAAACTTAATGACCGGCTCATGCTCTGTGGTTGGCTTTTTCAAAGACGTCAAATCTGCCGGGTCAGCATTGTCCTTGTAGAACTTCAATTCTTCTGTTGCACAGACCGACTCAGCATAAGCCGCGTCGCCTTCATCACATTCCAAGGCTATCTCCCGGCTCCCATGTATTGTGATGGTACCCTTATGACACGACATCTTGATCTCTAAATACACATAACATGGCCGTGCCATGAACTTGGCATAAGCCGGCCGCCCAAACAGAGCACGATACGGGCTTCTGATCTTGACCACCTCAAAAGTCAATTTCTCGGCCCTAGAGTCATACTCATCTCCAAAGGCTACCTCCAGCTCGATCTTGCCAGCTGGATACGCCGACCTACCAGGTACTACGCCATGGAAAACAGTGTTGGACTGCTTAAGGTTTTTATCAGTTAACCCCATGCGACGGAAGGTCTCATAATAGAGGATGTTGATGCTGCTGCCTCCATCCATGAGTACTTTAGTGAACTTATATCCACCAACTTGAGGGGCAACCACCAGGGCCAGGTGACCCAGATTATCAACCCGGGGAGGGTGATCTTCCTTACTCCATAGAATAGGCTGCTCAGACCATCTCAAATAATGCGGGACTGCCGGCTCAACAGCGTTCACAACCCTCTTATGAAGCTTCTGGTCTTGTTTGCACAAACCGGTGGTAAACACATGATACTGTCCACTATTCAGCTGCTTTGGATGGCTCTGGTATCCACCCTGCTGCTGTTGCTGCTGCTGCTGACCACCCTGGCCAGATTGCTGGTTATAACCGCCTTGATTACCTTGAGAATTTTGGAAATTGGGATTTGAACCGCCGCCCGGGCCATGAAAACCACCGCCACCTGAGTCGCCACCCTGCCCATTATTACCGTCAAACATGTTGGAATTCTTGAAAGCCTTCATGATCGTGCAGTCCTTCTATAGATGGGTGGCCACCTTCTGCTGAGTGCCATGCCTTGGACAGGGTTCATTCAGTAACTGCACAAGCGTGGGGCCTGACCCGCCGGACCGGGGAGGTGGTCTCCCCTTACGTCGTTGATTGTTGCCCTGCGCATTGGTGTTAGCCACAAATTCCAAGCTACCATCAGCCTTTACCTCCTTGATTTGTCGGGTTATGCTGGGGGCACTTGCCGTTGCCTTTCTTCTTTCCCTTCCCTGTCTTTTCATCATCAGACTCAGGATCCTTGGTACTGTCAGAGTCGGCGTACTTGACCAGAGCCGCCATTAGCGTACCCATATCATTGCAATCGCGCTTGAGCCGCCCAAGCTTCATCTTCAGAGGCTGAAAACGACATTTTTTCTCCAACATTAAGACTGCAGAGCCGGCATCCATCTTACCAGACGAATGAATATGGCCTTAACCCAGCGCACCCAATGGGTTGTGGACTAGTCAAATCCACAATTAACATGGGCTGCTTGCATGTATCCTTGAAGTTCTGAATGAACCGGGCTTTTAACTCCGCCCATGAATTGACTGAATTAGGCGCCAGGCTTTTCAACCAAGTAAGGGTGGTCCCATCCAACATCATGGTGAAGTACTTGGCCATCGCAGCCATCTGTAACTCTATAGCCATCTCGTAACTCCATAGCCATCTCGTAACTTTCAATCCATGCCCCGGGCTGTAAGTCGGCCGTATAATTAGGCACTTTCCTAGGTCCCTTGAAATCCTTGGGCAAACGCTCGTTACGTAGAGCCGGCACCAGACAGGGGACACCTCCGATCCTGGTGACCACGCCTACCTCAATAGAAGTCGTCGGATAAGCCAGATAAGGCTGGTAAGTCGTCAGCTGAGTCGCCTGCTGAGCCGCCCGCTGAGCCTCTTGACGTATTCTGTCTTGATCCACCAAGTTAAAGGCTCCATTGCGCGCCGGGTCATGCCCGCCTGGCTGGTTACAACACCGGGCGTTGCTTGAAATGGCCGCTGAGTCCATGTGCCTGCTATAACTTGGGCTTCGGCTTGGACGAGGGGTTGAATGAATCCTGTACCGGCTATACGAGTACACCTCCTGCTGCGCTAAGGCCATCTGAAGAAGTTCTCTAACCCGACGGGTTTCAACCGCCGCCGGAGAGTCGCCATCTATCGGGAGAGCCGCCAGTCGTGCCGCTGCCACGATCATGTTCTCCAACGGGTTAGAATAATGACCCGATGGTGTCGGTGCATACTGAGGCGGAGCAGTATTCATACGGGGGGGGCTATCACCCGTGGTTGAACCGGCAACCCAAGCCCGGGTGTCACAACCCGGTCCATCTCCGGCGGGTTACTGGGCCCTGCACCGGGTGTATGGAATAGGTTTCGAGGATCATAAACCGGGGGGAGCCGAGACTGAGTCTTCTGGTATCTTATCCTCATGACCTCATTAGACGCGTTCTGATCCTGTGTGAGCCAGAAAGTCTGCGCCTGAATCCGCTGAGCCTGAGCGTCCAGAACCGCCCGCTCTACGGTCATCCTGACATCCTCTGCTGCCAGGTCTTCCTTAGCCTGCACTATATCCAGCTTTAACTGCGCCACTTCCGCATCATGTTGTTGACCACGGCGGTTAACAGAGCGGTCATCTTATCTGTGAGATCCATGAGCACCTGAGCCGGCGAGCGCACATGGCCTCCTGCCCTGGCTGCTGCTGACACGGAGGTTATGGCTGCCGCAGTTGTGGAGTCTTGGATAGGTTGTTTGCCGACCATGAAGATTTTGATCCTGTTTGGCGGCTCAAGGGAATCCGGAATACTGCTGCCATCGGAATAGCCCCCAAGCCCGCTGTCTTGCAGTTGATACAACGAATCTGTCTCGCCTGTGGACGACTCACCATCAGAATAGATGGCCGTCTCACCGCCAGATGCAGATCCTTCAGAGAACTCTCCGTGGATGCATCCCACGAAGGCACGCTTCACAGCAGGCAGAGCTTGGGCGGGTCTCGCACACTGAGCTGTTTCGACGAGGTCGGTGCAGATGTCCGGCTTAGGGCCCGGCTCGCCGATCTTGCCGATGAAGACGTGAATTCCGCCGAAGGGGGCCCGGTACCCATACTCAATTGAGCCGGCGTCGGAGCCCTAGCCTGCGTCGTCGATTTAGAGCTTGCCGCGACGACTCTTGGTCATCTGGCCCACAGCGTGTCCCTTGTGCCCTTCAAAGCTGCCCTTCAAGAACTCAAATCCACCATGCGCTGGCCCCACGGTGGGCGCCAACTGTCGTGGAATTATCACGTCAGATGTCCTAGTGAAAGGACTTTGTCGTGGAGCCATCGCAACTAGGAAACTTAAAGGGGTTAATTGGGACAAAGGACACGAGGTTTATACTCGTTCGGCCCCTTACGGTGAAGGTAAAAGCCTACAATCCAGTTTTCAGTGCGATTGCTTATGTCTCGATAACCAGGGAGCGAATCGCTTGACCTAGCTCTCGATCTGATGTTACTTGCCCTGAACCGCTGCCGGGTCGTCCCTTGATATCTGAGGTCGCGCCCGCGCTTCTAGAGTCATGGCGGCTCATAAGCGATGTCCGGCTTGGGCTCTTAACTATTCTTGCCTTACAATACAAGTCACGCACATATGGCCCGGTAGAGCCCTGGGGTTTGAACTGCCATACCTAGCGCCGCTCGTCCCAGCCTTGCCATGGGGTTTGACGCGGACGTCCAGGCCAGGATTGAAGGCGGTGTCGGCTCCTCTCGGATCTCAACATCAGCGATTGCGGACCTCAGCAGTGGCTCCTTCGGACCTCAGCGGCGGCGGCGGATCCCCTCGGATCTTGGTGTCGGCCAAGGGCTCCGCTATGGCGGCTGGGCATCTTGGTGATCGAGCGAGGAAACAGATCGAGGGGAGTTGAGGGGAGCCTTGGTGGCTATTTTTTGTTAAATAGTGAAACGACATTTAAAATACATTTAAATAGGGAAACAATATAAGAAATTTTCTCATTGTGATACATGATCACGTGAGGGTGTGGCTTCGACAGTTGTGTTTTTTCGTAGTGGAGCTAAGTATGGAAGGGGATCGGTGGGAGAAATAAATCGGAGAGGGAGGTGATCCGTTTGGAAGGTGATCTCATGTATATGGTATTATTTCTGAATTCTTAATTAGCAAATATTTACATGATTGAATTGAATCTACACCTGCCAAAGCATGCACGAAGGAGTATCATACGTGATTTGGTTTTCAATGTGAAGAAGAAAAACTTAACGTGGGAAGGGTGGTGGGAGGTGAGACGAAAATAAACTGGACGAAAATTAACCAGACGAAAAAAAATCGTGGAGGCTATTCTACCAACTGAGACATTAGGAGTAGAGATCTATGCTAGGCTTCTAATGTAAACTTGCTATATTAGACTTGCCATTTTCAGCGATCACTTTGATTTCCCTTTGCGCCGGTGGGTATTTACAAAATATATAATGTAGCTTGCTATACACCTATGTCTTTTTAGGGTAAAACTAATCACCGCATTTAGATCTTGCAAAATTAAATTGTTGTATGTTTGTCTTGATTTTTTTATATCCATGGTCCTTATCATTGGCTTGCTGGTGTTTTAAAGGCATTAGGTTCATGGTATTTTCAGCAAGGAAAAATGATCAGCTATTTGTATTCTTCTGAACTGATTAATTTAGTTCATAATTACACTATTGTTTCTTTCTACATTCAACAAAATATATCAGGTCCACTCATGCTGCATTGGGCTCAACGAATTACAAAACAGTAGCAAACGAGAGGAATACAAGAAGTTAAGAGGACACCCTCCTCTCAGTGTCTAAGTTTCATGGTACGTTGCCTGGATCTGGAAGTGCGGCTATAGTTACCTCGACGTGGTCAAGGTATAAACCCTACCCCTCTTGATGGAACTCAGTCGACGAATTTTGGTAGAGCCTCACCCCTTACGCCTCTCCCTATTTCTCCTGCTCGCTCCAGCGCTTTCCCCTGCTTTCTTTTATCCAGTGTTACTAAAATTTTAAAGAACCATGGGAAAGACGCAGGTTGTGGTCACCATCCAATCTAATTTTTTTCTGCGCCTATCTCCTCCCCCTCCCACTCTTCGTTTATTTGTCCGTCTATCCTTCACTTCCTTCCTTGCTGAATTTCTATCTGAATGACCATGACTCAGATGAGCAAACAGTAGATGGAAAGAAGTCCAAATACAATCTATTATATGCTGCCGTGCTTGATTTGGAAGATAATCGGCCTGCCAATATTAATTTCATGTTGATTTGATACACCAGAGGGGGCCAGCGCATGGTGGATTTGGAAGATAATCGGCCTGCTAATATTAAGTACAGAGAAATTACCAGCTGTACGAGTATATTAAGATGTGGTGAAAATGTATAAGTTTGGTTCTACTGTACCCTCTGGATTAGATTACCAATCTGGTTGCTTGATGTTTATACTATAACAGATCTTACTAGGTACATGCTAACAACAATCCTCTTGGTTTAAATTGGACATTTACCAAGGCTCCTCCTGGTCTACTCTACT
Source organism: Aegilops speltoides (assembly GCA_021437245.1). Classification (NCBI taxonomy): domain Eukaryota; kingdom Viridiplantae; phylum Streptophyta; class Magnoliopsida; order Poales; family Poaceae; genus Aegilops; species Aegilops speltoides. The sequence continues at coordinate 413,824,576 of CM038141.1, read as the reverse complement.
CTGAGTTGTATTGATAATTTCGTAATTGGCATGCTGATTGGTTTAGTTATTCAGGTAGACGCATAGTGGTTAAGACTCTATGCAGTGAACCATGCCTTTGCGAGAGGACCAATACAAGAGGTAAACACATTAGCATGGCGTAGTAGTACGTAGAAGTTCTTTCATTATAACAGCTTGTAGTTATCATCAGATTTTAGTATCAGTACTTCTCAGAAAACAATATCTATACATCATATCTAAATTTCATCTTTCCCATGTTTGGATCGGCTACTGGCAAACGTAAAAACTAAATAGAACTAGGTCATGTGATGAGAAATACAATTGCTCAGGTTTCCTTTGATGGCATAGGTAGTTTGTCGGATTAGTAAAACTAAGTGAACGATGTAACAGTCTATAAGATGTATCAATTTGTCATGTGATCCTTGATACGCCCATTTTGCATCATGCTTTTATATAAATATTATTGCATTATGGGCTGTTATTACCTATTTTGGTACAATACTTATGTCTTTTCTCTCTTATTTTACAAGGTTTACATGAAGAGGGAGAATGCTGGCAGCTAGAATTCTCGGTTGGAAAAGGAGCAAATATTAGAGACCTATTCTGCACAACTTCAAAAGTCCTAAAAATTTACAAAGAGTCATTTTGGAATTAATAAAAAATACTGGGCGACGAAAATACCAGAGGGGGCCCACCAGGCAACTACAAGGGTGGGGGCGTGCCCTACCCCCTGGGGCGCCCCTGCCTTGTGGCCCACCTGGCAGGCCCTCAGAGCCCATCTTTGGTTATATGATGTGTCTTGACCTAGATAAAATCAAGGAGAAGCTTTCGGGACGAAGTGCCGCCGTCTCAAGGCAGAAGTTGGGCAGAACCAATCACTACAAAAAATACACTTCCGTGATGATACGTGTTTCTCAGAGTAGGGCACGTTTTTTGTCATGCGTGTACATCCATGACGATTTTATGAAAGAATCAAGATAGTCATACTTGTGCTTTCGTAGAAGTGTTCCATGACATTACCAAAATTATCATCATGGAAGTGTCCACTTCCATGAAGATAAATCGCGTGTCATGGAAGTGCTTTCGTCAAGGGTGACCAACACATGGCATCCATCGTAACGGGTCCCCGTTAAGCTATCGGGTCCAGTTTTGGATCCGATAACCCGCTAACAGCCACAACCAATGGGGATTTTACACGGGTAAATTTCTCATTGGTCAGAGGAACCACGTGTCGGCTCAATGTTGGGACAGATGTCATCCACTCATAGTCCGGGAGGCGTCTATGATACGTCGGCACGTGGCATGGCCCAACGGAGGCCCATTCCAGTAAAAAAGGTTGGCCCAGTAAAACTTAGCAGGCCGGCCCATATAAGGCCTACTTTGTGTCAGGTCCATTTAAGCCCACGACCCATAGGAGAAGTGCAAATTCGGCCCGTCAACGGCCCGTTAATGATTTGACACCATTGCAGCCCATCGTTAGTTCAAGCCCGTTAATAGCCCGCTATATATTTTGGCTCAATATCGGCCCGATGTGGTTTCGCCATGTTAACGGCTCATCCAAGGGATGGGCCAATTTCCAGGATTTACGACTTTCGGCCTTTTACCGACCCATTTAAGTGTTGGGCCAATTTCTGGCCCGGTGTGCCTTTCAGCCTGTTAGCGGCCCATAAATAAGCTTGGCCACTTGTAGTCGGACCTGAGTTTTGGCCTTTTAATGGCCCATGCTCTTCATGGTCCAAAACCAGCCCGGTTTCTCTTTCGGCCTGCTAAAGGCCCACAACACAGTTGGGCCATATGCAGTACAACCTGACTTTCGGCTTCTGTGCGGCCCCTACTCTTCGTGGTCTAGTACGAGCCCGCTTTCCCTTTCGGCCTGCTAAGGGCCCATAGTATAGTTGGGCCATATGAAGGCCGACCTTATTATCGACCTGTTAACGGCCCATGAAATCAAATGGGCCCACATGTTGCCCGCTTTGATGTCGTCCTGTTAACGACTCGGGAGGTAACAGAGCCGAGCATTAACTGTCGGGCCCGATAGAGCTTTCGGCCTGCTTACGGCCCATTAACTTAATGGGCCCACTAAAGTTCAAACATGTCTGTAGGCCCAATTAGATAATTTGAGCCCATTACGACGAGCAATTATGCACAGAGAAAATTTTGGCCCCTGAGAGCCCATTAGGGAAGCCCATTAAGGGAAATGGGCTACTTCCTTCATATAGGGCCCACGACTGTTCATGCTAACTATTAATCTCATTGCTTTTTTAGCTTCCTAGCGACCAGTTAGCTGGAATGCGAGGCGCACTGAGCAAAGGTACAACATACAAGGAAAAACGTTGCACATCCAGCATATATTACAGGAAATTACATCCACTAGGCAATCAAAGATTGGTGCCAGTGCAAATAAATGAACAGAACCTAACGATCTACAACGTCACAATCTGCAACCTCAGTGCGGATGACGCCCATAAGCATGTGAGCAAGTTATTCCTTCTTTGCTACACTATCTCTGAAAACATTAATCATTTGTTGTTGCGTAAGAATGTGCACCTCTGATTCCTCCATAGTTTCCATCATTGCTTCAGCCGGTAATTGGTTCACAAACATACATCTTTTCCGTTGCATTCGAGACAGAGAAAACTGAGCAGATTCAGACGGCGATTTTGGCAGGCTTGTATTATTCGTAGTCGAGAGTGTCTCGACCACTGCATCATAACATAAATTAGGAGGGGAACCGAATAGATTAATCAAGAGTTATCGCCATATTACCTGACCTATATTTATTGGAAGGAAACAATGGGGTTTCCTTGTTGCTTTCAGAGTTTGTCTTCTTATCTTCAACAGCCTGCACCAAATTAACACAGTAGAATTGCTATCATTGGCCAGGTCAAAAAATAGGAAAGCAACATTAACACAACGAACGTTTGGGCAACCCAACCACACTAGCCTACACCAAATTAACACAATGCGTCACAGCTATCATCAGCCAGGTAAGGTAATACGAAAGAAACATTGACACAATGAATGAATGGGCAACCAGAGCAAAACTACAGTTCAGTAATGTGCATGATATGAGATAGTACACTCATGCAGCTCAGTATGCAAAAGTACAAGGCAATTTTCCTTACAAAAATAAACATTGTCTCCTTTCATTATACATTTTGCTACAACTAAATTTAGATCAGATAAATGTTGGATTTTTGTCGATTAACAAAATACATGCTCATGTAAAAATATAGTGATATACAACAGGTACTTACATCAGCATTGGAGCATAGAGAATTCCCGCAAGATACTTTCCTCAAAGACGATACGAGTGCAGAAAGTCTTCTATCTGTTAAGCTTATTTTCTAAAAGAGAGATGGGTAAGAAACATGTACAAAATATGATCAACATGCTATAAAATTTCATGATGCGAGAGTACGCACACGCTTCTTGGAATGGAGTTGACATATTTTTGCTGGACTGGAGGGAACTAGTTCTTTGGCCACTGGAATCTGCTTATATCAGTAGGAGTTGGGTTTCTCTATGCTGGAGTAGTATCTATGAAAACTGGAGTTGGTTTACTATCTCTTGGCGTTTGGATCTTTTGCAAAGAACTTGTTTGTAACCCTTCATATTCTAACATAGTCGTCTTCCCCTTGCATGTCGTATATAGAATAATGGTGCTTCAATTATAAAACATGCTACAGTAGAGAGATGAAATAGGTACTAAAGAATAGAAAGGCATGACATATTGACATGTATTCCCTCCATCCAGAAATAAATGGATGGGTCTAGGCGTATTTCAGTTATAGATACATCCATTTTTATCCATTTCGGCAACATGTAATATGGATGGAGGGAGTATGATGTAAGAGCTAGGGATACGACAGGACAACAGAGTAAAAAAAATACTAGTTGAATGTAAAACTGTATGCTAGCGGAATACATATAGAAAAACACTAAGGCAACATATGCGTGTATGATTGGGAAACTAAGATGAGATTGCAACAGACCACTAAAACATCACTTCAATGTAAAAAAACATGGTATGGTAGATAGATGAAGTACATACTGATGAATAAGAATGCATAAGATATTCAGAAGCATGATGTACAAACTAAGCAGATGGCATTGCAATAGAGTAGAGTGACAGTACTTGAATTTGAAAACATGTTATCATGAATGGAATAGATACTGAAAAATAGGAAGGCATGACATATTTACGTGCATGATCAGCAGGCTAAGCACATGGCATTGCAACAGAGTAGATGCACTCCAGGATATCATATGCATGTTGTACCCATATCACGGGCCAAGTTAGAGCATGGCCCTTGTGGGGTGAAGGGGATTCATCATCTTTCTTTAAGTCTTCTCAAGAACTGCCTTTACATGTTCCATCATATTGGGTATCACTGACATCAAGTTTGTTGGCCGTTACATTGCTCCGCGAGGTTCTTCTGGATATATCAGTGTGTGCAATTATATCTGACATGCATGGAAGACAACTAGTAGTTAGATTTATGTAACGAGTGCCTGTAGGAGATGGCATAAATAGTAGGACTGGGTTAACTAGCAGCAACATGTCTCAAAAACTAAAGGGAGAACACATATGAAAGCTACAGAATATGTATCATTTGTACTCGAGATTAACTTGATGGTACACAAAAGTATTAAAGAACAACATAGGTAATACTAGAAGTGGTATAATACTATAAATCACCAGCTTGTGGGATAGCATTGGCTGATGGATGATAACTATGGAACAACGTTACCTAAAGAACAAGTCTCTTAGCCGAACTATGAAACAACATTAACTCATGAACAAGAACCGTAAGAGATCAACATGAATATACAATGAAATGTGATAATCTATTTTCCATGCTTAGATGAATAACAAAGTCATAAATGTTGCACACAAGTAAGATGAGGTTACAACCTGTCTCGCCACCATCCATAGGAGTGAGCATCATGTGCTGACTTGTCGATGGACCTGTAGTTGTTGTGGCTGTCCATGTCGGGCATGCATTCGATGCAGGGAACTGTTGAGTGCGGACTATAGCTCCCTTCTGGTGTATGCTTCCCTTGTTGTAGCAGCACCGGTGAGAAGGAAGACGGTGTGGCTGAAGATGCAGAAAACGCATAATGTTAAGAATGACACATATCTCTGATCTGAAGAAATACCCTAAGAGATCAATAGTAAGGTACGAGAGTGTTCACATGTCTATTGACTGAAGACTAAATTGGGGTCGCGTGAGTTTTTTTATTTGGGTACTGTCCGATCTACGCCGGATGGCTTGATGTCCGTCTTGTGCCTCTGGGCTAACACTGTTCAGAATCTTTCCCGAATAGCCAGCAACCACCGGCAGAGCAGCCAGCCTCCGCAGTCCGTGGTCGTGAGAGCTCCAACCAAAACCCCGCTCCCCGCCGCACCGCACTGTAGTGGTTGCGCCGCCCCAGCCAATCCAAAAAGACTCGCCGTCATCCAGATCCGGCGGAGGCACTACCTTCAACCCACGCAACTGTAAGATAGCCATGTAAGCGCTGCTTCCACGACGAAATTTTGCCCCGCACCCTTACGTTAGACACCTGCCAACCGGCAGCCTAGGAGCTCCGCCACATCGAGGGGTGCTGCTTCTCATTGGGAATCGATTGGCGCAGAATAAAAATTTAGACAATTGACACTTAAATAAAGTGATTTGAGATGTGTGTATGACCTATCTTGCGGCCATGTGAAGTAGGCATCTCCAGCTGTCGAGTCGGTGAGGCCGACGCGGTTGCGGTTGCTACCGGCGGCAGGAAAGCAGAGATGTCGCGATGGTTGATGGCTATGGGGAAGCGGCGTCGGGGCCCTGCTGGACGCTTCTGACTTCGGAGCCGCTCCAACGCCGTGCACAACGATGGGGGTGAATCGGCTCCGGTATGGTTCACGCGGCCGTCATCGAAGTTGCTCCAGCAGCATGGAGTAAGAGGCACACGGCCCAAGTGCACGACGACACGAACAGCGTCTCCGACATTGGGGAGGAGGGAGGCAGTGAATTTGGTGTGGTGTGGGTGCCCTGGAGGAGGGGCTGAGGTTTCACGTCTTGGGAGAAGGAAGCTTCGGGGGAGAAGGTGATTTGGCGCCCATGAGGTATGAATGGGGAATTGGCAGGGGGAACCATGTCTTACAGACGCATTTGTCTGAAATGTTGCGGGAGTTATAGTTCTACCCCTGCCTTTAGGCGTCTGGGCTTGGGTCTGTGTACTGAGGGTCGGGGATAGTAGAGTAACTTTGCTTCTCCCAAATAGTGGGCGCGAGTGATTTCGGGCGAGGAGGGCGTGTTTTGAAATACTGGGCGCAAGCTATTTCGAGCAAGGAAGGCGTGTTTTCAAATAGTGGGCGCGAGCGATTTCGGTCGAGGAGGGTGTGTTTTGAAATAGTCGGCGCCAGCGATTTCGGGAAAGGAGAGGGTGTTTTGCCGCCCATGGTTTATGAATTATTCGGCACATGTCATTTCGGCCGAGGAGAAGGCACGCTTGGATGAAGTGACAAACCTACCCTCGATGTACAATGGGCCAACTGATGCGTGTCCCACATAGGCCGGTAATTTCGTGTCTCCCATTTATTTGCTCGGGCGAATTCCACCGATCAGAGGGTGTTTAGCGGGCCATTCAAATTTTGGGAGAACGAGCATCCACGTCTACCTTACCAAGTCGATTCCAATCAAAATTTGAAATATTAGCTTGCGACTTATTTTTTAGATGGAGATATGATGCTCGGGACTAATGTGTTTTTACATGCTCGTTGCTAACGATTTACTATATGACAAATAGTTGACCCACTCAAAAACGGGAATCAAACCCAAAATGATTGATTCAATGAAATAGCTCATTCACATGTCAAAATAGTGAACTAAATCCAAAATTGAACAACTCAATCGAGTAGCATGTTGCACAGTAGTATAGTGCTCCATGAACACGTTCAAAGTCAAATTAATGAACTTGTTTGATACGCATATCGCCGTTCATGTGTGGATTGCACACAACATGTTCTCCAATTTAAATATTTGAATGCAAGTGTATATCGAAACATGGTTTATATCAGTCTTTGATGCATAAAACGCAACCTTCCCCTCTCCCGGACTCCTGCTCTTTCTCTTGCCGACAATCTTCAATTCTATCGCACGGATCCAAACACAAACCTTATTGGTCCCTCTCTCTCTCTCTCTCTCTCTCTCTCTCTCTCTCTCTCTCTCTCTCTCTCTCTCTCTCTCTCTCTCTCTCTCTCTCTCTCTCTCTCTCTCTCTCTCTCTCTCTTTGTGTGTGTGTGGGAGGTGGGGCCTTTCTAGTTCGCATGCACACTCCATGTATAGATCTCTCTCTCACACTATGTATGATTCTCTAGTCCAAGCTAAATATCTTGGGTGCACTCATCGCACACACACAAATTCCCTGGCTCGTTGCCCGTAACTCTCTCGCGCACCACTCTGCCGTCTCGGAGCTCTTCCCTCTCTCTCTCAAACTCTCCATCTCCCTGGGTCACACATACACATGCATATCTCACTCGCACTCAATAGACCCATCTAAAACTCTCTCTCTCTCCCTTGTTCTCTCTCCATCTCACATGCACACACACACAATCTCACGCCTAGCCAAGTATGATGGTCTCTCACTCAATTTTAGGCACACGCAGTCCCCCATATATGTATGTGACTACCTAATTTTTAGTCTCAATCACAAAAATGTGCATGGTCTATCTCGATTTCTCTCGGGGCATCTTTCTATCGCACATGCACCTCGTCCCTCGATCTTCCACCCATATAGTCCCCTCACGATCTCAAGGGATCACTCTATCACAAACACACCCTCTCTCCCTCCCCATGCATCCATCTCCTCCATGCGTCCCTCTCGACCTTTGTCCCTTGTTGGCCAGACGTCTACTGGACATGTGCTATAGGGGTGTCTCGCTCCATTGCAAACAATCACGCACTAGCTACCTTCGTGTATCTCCTCACCTCGCTTTTCTATCTCGAAGATGCATGCGTGATATGTTTGCATAAGAAACGAACAAACACACACACACACACACTCTCTCTCTAATTTATCCTTTGTTGTCCCTTTCTCTTTCACACACACTCCCTTTTTGCACACTCACTCATTCTCCTTCGCACACACTTGATCTCTCTCAACTTAGGCACTCTTCGGTCCATAGCATATAGATTTATTGAAAAGTCAAACATCACAAAGTTTGACCATGTACGTGGAGAAAAACATTTACATCTAGAAGGACAAACATATATCATTAGATTCATCATGAGATGTAGATTCGTATGATGTATCTTTGGTATTGTAGATATAAATAATATTTGCGTAAACCTGGTCAAAGTTTCCAAAGTTCGACTTCTACAAAATTTATATGCACTGCATTATCGAGCGGATGGAATATCTCTTTCCCACTCTCAGCTGTCTGACGCACCACTCAGCCGTATCGGGGCTCCTCTATCTCTCTCAAACTTTATATATCCCTGGTTCATACAAACACATATCTCGCTCGCTCTATATAGACCCATCTAACACTCTCCGCCCTTCTTCTCTCTCTATGTGACACGCACCCCCTAGGTACCATAATCCCTCACTCCATCATAGGCGCACGCACTTCCCCCTAAGTATGACTATCTCTCACTAGCCATCAGGAACACACGTAGTGTCTCCTTCCATCCATACGTCTATCTCGATATCACTCGGGGTATCTTCTATCACGCACACACCTTGTCACTCGATCTCCCACCCATGTAGTCCCAAAACGATCTCCAGGGGATCTCTGTGTCACAAACATACACTCTCTCCTCCCCATGTCTGCATTTTCTCCATGCATCTCCCTCGACCTCTCTCCTTTGTTTGTCAGGCCTCTCTTGGCCACGTGCTAGGGGTCTTTCTCTCTTGGTTGCAAGCAACCCCACACTATCTACTCACCTCGCTTTTGCTATCAAAGATGCATGTGTGATATGTTCGCATAAGACACACATGCTTTTTCTCTACTTTATCGTGTGTTGTCCATGCCTCTTTAAAACACGCACACACTCTTTTTTCACTCACTCTTTCTATTTCACAAACACACACACTCTCTCTCTAGTTAGGGACTCTCTCACGTCCATAAGCATATGGATGTTTTGAAAAGTCAAACCTCAGAAAAGTTTGACCAGGTATATGTGGAGAAAAACATTTACATCTGGAATGATCATTAGATTCATCACAACATGTACTTGCTTCATACTATCATTTATCTTTGGTATTGTAGATATAGGTACTACATTATCGAACGGAGGGACTAGCTCTTTCTCTCTCTCTACTATCTCTCACGGGCCTCCCCTCTCACTCGAACTCTTTATACCGAGGGATTATACGGTCACTGTGTCAGCGTATAGTTGAAACCACTCGGGGTAGCACACCGCACGCTAGTAAATTGACGGCACACTTCTTCCGGGTGAAGGACACACTCATGCACTCTTCACCACTGCGCGGCCCTGGGCATAGAAGGACGCACTTGCACACACCCAGCACACGTGTACACCGGCATCGCCGCCGGCTGAGATGGACGGCGAGGCAGCCAACAAGCGGAGGCGGCTTGACCCAAAGCTGAATCTGGCGAGCCTGGACTTCATCAGCAGCCTCCCCGACAACATGTTGCTCGTCATCATCGGCCTCCTCCCCACCAAATCTACCGTGCGGACCACCCCTCTCTCCCGGCGGTGGCGCCCCCTCTGGCGCCGCGTCCCCCTCAACCTCACCATCGACAGCTGCCTCTGCGACGGGGATTGCAAATGCATGGCCGTAGTCTCCAAGATCCTTTCATCGCACCCTGGACCAGCCAGATGCCTTGACATCCGCATGTTCAATACCAACTGCAAGGTCCAAGTCAAGTCCGACGAGTGGTTCTTATCCCCCGCCTTAGATCAGCTAGAGGAGCTCAGGTTTGAAGCTGGACGATGTCGCTCTCTGCCGCCGTCCGCGCTCCGCCTCACGCCAACGCTGCGCCGCACCAGCTTCAGGTCCTACTATTTTTCCCCAGATTAATACCGCGCCCGCCCTTCTTATCCCTCAACTCAAGCAGCTCAACCTCTTCAACGTTAGCACCTCGAAGAAGGCTATGGAGCACCTACTACGCAGTTGTACTGCGCTCGAGTACCTTCACCTTCGGCAGATGCACGGGTTCGTTAGCGTCCACATCACCTCAACGAATCTTCGATGGATTTATGTGTCTTACTGGCCCGGAACAAGACATCAATTGGGAAGAGATCACTCTAGCTGTTCCACGTTATGGTCATTGAGAATGCGCCTTTCCTTGAGAGGTTGCTTGTATCTGATCTAGAGGGTCCAACACAAATCAGGGTCATTGACGCGCCCAAATTGACAATGTTGCTGTACTCGTCTGCCAAATTCTCCGAACTCTTTATTGGATACGTAATCGTTCAGGTACAACACTCTTCTTCTCCATCTTCTTGAAATTGACATTTTTAAATTTTTTCTTGATTTATTTACGACTGTCATCCAGAAAATGATTCCCACAAGCTTGACCCAGTCTATGCGCACAGTGAAGATCTTGGCAATAAAATCTATCGGCCCCAATCTGGATCAAGTTGTTGGATTCCTTACATGCTTTTCGTGCACGGAGAAGCTACTCATCAAGGTGAAACTTCTTTCCTAGTATTAGTAAATGGTAATCACAACATAACACAATTTTTTCATAATTTTCCCAAATTACGATCACAAGTGTAGTGTTCAAAATTGCATCTACGCACTTCACAGGAAGAAATGTTTTTAGTTTTATTGTCATGTGATCACATGCATCATTTTTTTGTTGTACTACTAGTAACCTAGGCTTGTCATAGTGGCAAGTAACTTAGACTAGTAACTCTATGGTCACCCTAAGAGCAAGTACTACCTCCTGGTTTACTCTTCCTATTTTGTAGTATCAAAATTTCACCATAATTATACCATTGGATTCATATTTGAACCTAATTTCAAATGGTATAATTTTTGGGGACATGCATTGGCATTTTCTTAGGTAAATCTATGGTCAAAATTTTACAATAAATACGAGGAAGTACAAAAGTGGGCTATAACGACCCTCCACTATGTAGGCCAAAATATGTGCCAAAATCACTTGTGATGCATTTGGCATCGATGCCCCTCCATTGCTCACCTGGTGCCACAATCTGGACCACCTACTTTGCTCTAGTGCCAAATAAACTCACACAATGAAAAAACACTTGCGTGGGAGAGGGAGAGGGCTGAGGCAATAAAAAAACACTTGTTGGGAGAGTGAGAGACTGGGGTAGTTGGTTTGATTGATTTGTTTATACATGTGGGTCTGTGTGCATAGCGGTGCCAACTCTCTCACATCACTAGAGTGGTGCCAAAATCTTTTGATTTGACATCGATGCATATTATGTGGCAATACTTTTGAGAAATATGGCATCAGCCACATAGTGGAAGGCAACAAATGCCCAAGCTCTTCACGTGCTCCTAGGAAAATGAGAGGAAAGAGAAGAGAGAGAGAGGGAGAGAGAGAGAGTGATTGAAAAAATATCACTAGCCAACCGAACGTATGGTATGGCTTGTTTAAAAAAACTATCATATGAGCGAATGATATTGGTACCTATTGATGACACGACAATCTTATATAGCCAGCGGCTCTAATATGTTCTCTTCTTTTGCAGATAAAAAAGACCCGAAAGTGAAAAATGTGCTGCACTATAACTATCTCATTGAATGCCTTGATCTCCATCGATCTTACAAAAATTGATTTGATGGACTACAGAGGCAGCACATCTGAGATTAAATTGGCCAGGTTCTTTGTTCTGGTGGCAAGTGTGCTCAAGGTAATGAGGTTTGACATTCTCTAGCGCAACAATGAATGGCGTGCTGATCACCGCAAGCGTCTAATCCTAAATGACAAAGTCTCCACAGAAGCTGAATTTGTTTTTGAAACATCAAGTTGCCAGACACTCGAAAATTTATTTGCCCATTATTTACTTGTCAGGGCGGTGGATTTTAGTTTGTATGATAATTAATGTTGCATCCACCTAATGTAACGGAAGTTCTTACGTAAACTTCCTAATAATTCCCTCTCCGTAGGTGCAGCATTACTCCTAACAATATTTAATATAAGTATGAAACTTGTAATACTGCCGTGTCCTATTCCTACATTTTCAAAATCCTGCGAATCAAAGAGGTCCTGGGTTGGTGATAATGGTGTGCCTGCCATCTTTCAACAATATCCATCAGATCTATATCTGACGCATACAAAGCAAACTTCTGTAGCTTTACAAAAAGATGCCTGCACTTGTTCCCTATTTACAAACAACTCCTTGTATCTCATAATCAGCCTTATCTACTCCCCACCACATCTAGAAGGCCATGAAACAATCTAGCGCGACGGCCGCTGCCGGCACCGTCCACCCCCAGTCTTTGGTGTTCTATGCAATGCACAGACATCTTACTCATATAAGAAAAGAGTAGACATACCCGTGGCAACGCACGTCGAACACGGCTAGCTATAAGCATGCTAGCTCTATAGCCATGATGATAGTGACTTTTCACGGTGAGCCTGACTTTGGTATGCGAACACGGCGCCTACACTCAGGTGTCATCTCTGGCGCAGGGTCTTGTCACTTCAGTGTGAGGAGTAATTTGACCAATGGGTAGTACAGTACTAGTACTACATTGGTAGTACTACTACCAGTCTAGGAGCACCGTCTTGGTTAAGTAGTACTACCACAGCCGTCTGGATTTAGTATTTGACTAGCAATATCTAGTAATGCATGTCACAGAAAATATACTACTCCCTCTATAAATAAATACATGGAGTATTGTTTTATTCGGTTTTGAACATAGTTCCCGGTGCATTGGTCAACTTCTTTCATTTTAAGTGGTTTTCCTAGGTTCATGTGTTTGGCATTGGTTCTTCCTGGGTCACCAAAGTGCTCTCTCTCCTCCTTAGTTACTACGCTATGTCAATTTTATGCCTATGTGGCATGCTTAGCACCTGTCCACCATGGAGTAAATGCATTAACATTTTATTAGTTACTAAATCAAAGGTCAAAACTTGGCTCAAAATGCAAAGGGGACCAATAAACCAGTCAACATCAAAGTTCTCTCGTTTTGCCCCAACTTGGTCTCGGTGAGATGACTATAGTACACCGGCACGGAGGGAGGGCCGAGGAGTAGATGCCCAACACACATGTGAATGCAACGTAGTCTGCACTTCTCATCTAAAGGCTCCCTTGATCCAATCTACGAAATCTTACGCACCTACGCACCCTAACCAAGGGCAAGAATGATCACTCCAATCGCAAGATCAGTTGACTAGAAGCTAGACCCATGGAGGCGATGAGCACGAGCATCAGTCAGTTGTGCCAGATGGTCCACGACGCCGACCTGCGGCCTGACACTGAGGAACGTCTCCAGGTCATGCTTGATGCCGCCAGGACGAGAGGCCACTTGGACGACATCTTCGTCTCCTTGTTTGACGAGGTCCTTGTCGGCTTCCTCGACAAGTTCACCGTCATCAAGAAGCTCGCAGACGACCTTGACGTATGCCTCCAGCCCACGTGCCCAGGCTCTGTGATGCCCGCCACCCTCATCGGCCTCTATGGTGACCACCTCTTCGATGGACTAGTGGCACTGCGACTGCCCGCCGTCGCGCTGGAGAATGTCCACCTCGAGGTCGCGCTCACCGCGCAGCGCCCGGCGCAGCAAGACACTATCGACATAATCACCCACGTCTACACACAAATCGTCCATAAGGACTACTACGTGCAAGAGGAGGACGATAGGTCGCTGGCCTTCTTGGACCGCATGGCAACCTTGGACGGCATTGTTCAGAAGCACGTTGAGCTCGCCGCCAACGCCACTGCTCCTCACATGTCAGTTGGTGACCCGGCGCACTAGGGCATGAGGATGTCGTTGATGAATCGGTATGTATCTTTATCTTTCTGTCAAATCCATGTAGTAGTATATGGTACTACTAGTAATTATCTTACCTTTCGCATCAACTTCATAGTTTTCGTACATACTCCATGCATGAACCACGCCAGAACCAAACTTCTCATTACTCTAGGGAAAATGGCTATTTCTATCTATCGGTCGCACCATGGAGCAGAACCAAATTTTACAAGTTACAAGTTCAAAAGGAAAAGCCTGCCGTGTTCGTGTCGCACCCCACACGGTTGGTCTGGCATACTGCTCAAGGGGGGATGCGTGCTGTGTTGCATTTTTACTTACAAGTGGGACCGTAGTTGAGCAAACCTACTATCGGCAAACCCCCACCCCGCCCACCACGCGATGGCTGAGAAAACAGGAGGGAGAAGAGATGGTTGTAGCATGGACTCCAAGAAAATTGGTGTCAGGTGGGACTCGTGTGGGTGGCGTGTGCCGTACTGCTAGATGTGAATGCTAGTTATGGCCCATGCCACCCCACTATATCGAGCCTATATCGAGGTGCTGGTTATGTAGAACAAATATCCTGGAGTCCGTGCTCAGCCCTCCTCTCTCTCTCTTCTCAGGCAGCCAGCAGACGCGCAGAGCCCATCGTCTGTTTGCTCACATGCGGTCCCACATGCCAGTGAAAACGCAAGACGACCCACTGAACCTGCACATCTTTCACCTCAACGTGCTGGTTGTGAAAAACAAATCCAATAAATATATTTGGTGGCCGCTTTTGGAGTTACTCAAGAGTAAGATTTTATTTATAGTTTAACCCAAGATGCACATCACGTGGTTTCAACTAGCACTCCATTTTCTTGCATGACACGACCTGGATGCTGGATGTCCCACATGTCGGCAAAAGGAGGAAGAACTCGATCAAATCTTCTCCACATTTAGACCGGAGGAGTAGGAAAGACAACAAGCCCTATGCCTACATCATAGTACGTACACACCCACCTCACACAGTCACGTTATCACCATATTTCTCGGCCTCCATGGGACACCTAGCTCTAGTTGATCTAACTACAACTAACTATTGTGCTAGCATACTCCAATATTAAGTTGGCTCTATGTGACGTGGCAACTTCATATAACCGGATGCTGGCTATACTACTACGGTTCTCACACTCCAAGAAGTGACTCGAAAACCATTCATAAATTGAGTTTATGACATGCATTTGCAAATGTACCATTCATTACATACAACAAGTCATCAACACAGAATGACAACGAGGATACATGTTGGATTATAGATTATTTCCAACAAAACATTCTACAAATACTAATGTTTTCATCACACAACAAATAACAAGCAATGAAATGAATTCAGGTCAACCAATCCTCCGCGTTGGAAACGCTTGCTTTCACTAGTAGAAAAAGGGTCAAACGTGAAGCACAATAGTGCCTGTTTGAATTTCAGCCGGCACTAATGTGTACAATAGCACCGGTTCATGGCGAACCTTTAGTACCGGTTCATGCCACGAACCGGTACTAACGGGGCTGTGTCAGCCTGCGGTCAGGCTATGGCCCCACCATCACCATTTAGTGTCGGTTCGTACCACGAACCGGTACTAATGAGGTTATGTCAAGCTGTTTTTAGTCCCACCTCGCTCCCCTAACAAGCCTTTTACCACCTTAAATATGTTATTTCTCAAACTATCACAAGCACTTGGTCTTCATTGGACGCTATGTGTAGAATTTGTGGCTGCAATATGAGTCTTCATCGGTTTATAAATCGTTGATGACTCATATTGACAATTCAGATTGTACGCACAAAGATCATTGATGATCAAAGTATTTTTGATGTTATAAGATCATATTGACAATTTAGACTGTAAAGAAATATAAGATCATGATGTAAATGCTCTTATATTTTTTGCGTTCAATATGCACCATTCAAAGCGGCGCATCAACTTTCAACCATTTCCGCCTTCATTTGCTATTTTCATGCATTCAATGATTTGTTTTGAGAACTAAATGACACGGAAATTGAAAAGCACTACAAATGAACTCTGAAAAAGTTGGAACTTGGCATGGTATCATCATTTCACCCATAGATTGTTCAAAAAAGTAGAGAGGGGTTACGAAAAACTGGATGCGCCGTTTACAAAAGCTGGACAATCTCTTTCGAAGTATTCAGGTTTACGAAGAAATTAAACTCATCATTACAAAGGCATTTCATTTTTTAAACTTATTACAACCAGACTTTTGTGCATTGGTATGCATCATTCAAAGCGACACCATCAACTTTCAACCATTTACGCCTTCATTTGATATTTTCATGCATTTAATGATTTGTTTTGAGCTAAATGACACTAATTAAATTTTGTGCAGAGCGCACCACCTTTAGTACCGGGTGGTGGCTCCAACCGTACTAAAGGGTGTCCAACTACAGTTTCTTAGTAATTTGTTTTTAGTCCCACCTCGCCAAGAGAGGGACTAGGAGCGTTTATAAGCCACGAGTGCGAGACGATGAAGAAGAGGCTCAATGCTCACGTTGCTTAGCTTCAAGCCTTTAGGAATATGGTAGATTGCAGAGCTACGCTAGCAGATGCAATTACTATTCGAAAGGCTTGACAAAGAAATTGAGCATTGCACCTCTTTTTATTTTAATAACTTATTACAACTCGGACTTCTTACTGTTATGGCAAAAAATAATTGCGTCGACATTTCTTTTTTTTAAGTTATAACTCAGACTTTGACCATCAAGTTTTGCGAAGAAGAAGAAGAAGAAGAAGAAGAAGAAGAAGAAGGAGAAGGAGAAGAAGAAGAAGAAGAAGAAGCAGAAGAAGAAGGAGGAGAAGAAAGGAGGAGGAGGAAGAAGAAGAAGAAGAAGAAGAAGAAGAAGAAGAAGAAGAAGAAGAAGAAGAAGAAGAAGAAGAAGAAGAAGAAGAAGAAGAAGAAGAAGAAGAAGAAGAAGAAGAAGAAGAAGAAGAAGAAGAAGAAGAAGAAGAAGAAGAAGAAGAAAAGAAGAAGAAGAAGAAGAAGAAGAAGAAGAAGAAGAAGAAGAAGAAGAAAGAAGAAGAAGAAGAAGAAGAAGAAGAAGAAGAAGAAGAAGAAGAAGAAGAAGAAGAAGAAGAAGAAGAAGAAGAAGAGGAAAATAAAGAAGAAGAAGAAGAAGAAAGAAGAAGAAGAAGAAGAAGAAGAAGAAGAAGAAGAAGAAGAGGAAGAAGAAGAAGAAGAAGAAGAAGAAGAAGAAGAAGAAGAAGAAGAAGAAGAAGAAGAAGAAGAAGAAGAAGAAGAAGAAGAAGAAGAAGAAGAAGAAGAAGAAGAAGAAGAAGAAGAAGAAGAAGAAGAAGAAAAGAAGAAGAAGAAGAAGAAGAAGAAGAAGAAGAAGAAGAAGAAGAAGAAGAAGAAGAAGAAGAAGAAGAAGAAGAAGAAAAGAAGAAGAAGAAGAAGAAGAAGAAAGAGAAGAAGAAGAAGAAGAAGAAGAAGAAGGAAGAAGAAGAAGAAGAAGAAGAAGAAGAAGAAGAAGAAGAAGAAGAAGAAGAAGAAGAAGAAGAAGAAGAAGAAGAAGAAGAAGAAGAAGAAGAAGAAGAAGAAGAAGAAGAAGAAGAAGAAGAAGAAGAAGAAGAAGAAGAAGAAGAAGAAGAAGAAGAAGAAGAAGAAGAAGAAGAAGAAGAAGAAGAAGAAGAAGAAGAAGAAGAAGAAGAAGAAGAAGAAGAAGAAGAAGAAGAAGAAGAAGAAGAAGAAGAAGAAGAAGAAGAAGAAGAAGAAGAAGAAGAAGAAGAAGAAGAAGAAGAAGAAGAAGAAGAAGAAGAAGAAGAAGAAGAAGAAGAAGAAGAAGAAGAAGAAGAAGAAAGAAGAAGAAGAAGAAGAAGAAGAAGAAGAAGAAGAAGAAGAAGAAGAAGAAGAAGAAGAAGAAGAAGAAGAAGAAGAAGAAGAAGAAGAAGAAGAAGAAGAAGAAGAAGAAGAAGAAGAAGAAGAAGAAGAAGAAGAAGAAGAAGAAGAAGAAGAAGAAGAAGAAGAAGAAGAAGAAGAAGAAGAAGAAGAAGAAGAAGAAGAAGAAGAAGAAGAAGAAGAAGAAGAAGAAGAAGAAGAAGAAGAAGAAGAAGAAGAAGAAGAAGAAGAAGAAGAAGAAGAAGAAGAAGAAGAAGAAGAAGAAGAAGAAGAAGAAGAAGAAGAAGAAGAAGAAGAAGAAGAAGAAGAAGAAGAAGAAGAAGAAGAAGAAGAAGAAGAAGAAGAAGAAGAAGAAGAAGAAGAAGAAAAAGAAGAAGAAGAAGAAGAAGAGGAAGAAGAAGAAGAAGAAGAAGAAGAAGAAGAAGAAGAAGAAGAAGAAGAAGAAGTTGAAGAAGAAGAAGAAGAAGAAGAAGAAAATAAAGAATAAAAGTAAAGAAGAAGAAGAAGAAGAAGAAGAAGAAGAAGAAGAAGAAGAAGAAGAAGAAGAAGAAGAAGAAGAAGAAGAAGAAGAAGAAGAAAAGAAGAAGAAGAAGAAGAAGAAGAAGAAGAAGAAGAAGAAGAAGAAGAAGAAGAAGAAGAAGAAGAAGAAGAAGAAGAAGAAGAAGAAGAAGGAGAAGAAGAAGAAGAAGAAGAAGAATAAAGAAGAAGAAGAAGAAGAAGAAGAAGAAGAAGAAGAAGAAGAAGAAGAAGAAGAAGAAGAAGAAGAAGAAGAAGAAGAAGAAGAAGAAGAAGAAGAAGAAGAAGAAGAAGAAGAAGAAGAAGAAGAAGAAGAAGAAGAAGAAGAAGAAGAAGAAGAAGAAGAAGAAGAAGAAGAAGAAGAAGAAGAAGAAGAAGAAGAAGAAGAAGAAGAAGAAGAAGAAGAAGAAGAAGAAGAAGAAGAAGAAGAAGAAGAAGAAGAAGAAGAAGAAGAAGAAGAAGAAGAAGAAGAAGAAGAAATAAAGAAGAAGAAGAAGAAGTAAATAAAGAAAAAAGAAAAGAAGAAGAAGAAGAAGAAGAAGAAGAAGAAGAAGAAGAAGAAGAAGAAGAAGAAGAAGA